>APFE030652592.1:1350-49536 GCA_000404065.3 Pinus taeda
AAGCCAAGTACACATCCCCACCTTCATCTGAGGTGGTTTTCGCCTCTGTAGAAGGAGCATCATCAAATCCATTTCCTTTGTCAGGAGCTTTAGATGTACAGTCCCTTTTGTAGTGCCCTTCCTTTCCACATTTCCAGCACACCACCTTTGCAGGTTTTCTTGGAGATTTAGATCTCCCTCTAGAATTAGATCTCCCACTCGATGACTTATTTTTGTTTCTGTTCTGGGACCATCCTTGTACAGACAAGGCATCACCATTCTGGCTATCCATATTTTTCTGTCTCATCTCCTCCATCAGCAAGGATCAGACTATTTCATCAAACTGCAAGGCAGTTGCATTGCTACTTATTACAATAACCAGACTATCCCACAAATCTGGTAGAGAACACAACAAACTGATGCACTTATCTTCATCTAAAATTTTAATATCAATAGACACTAACTGACTTACCACAAAATTAAATGCGTTCAGATGCTTTTTCACCAAGTCTCCATCTTTCATTCTCAGGTTATATAGCTTTTTCCACAGGAACAGTTTATTCACCAGAGACTTAGATTGGTTAGAGTCCCTAACTTGTCCCACAAATCCTTCATCATAGATTCCCCTGATATATTCGACAATACTGAATCTGAGACACACAATCGTATTGTGCTCTTTGCCTTCTAATCCAACTTCTTCCATCCTTCATCGGACACTCCCGTTGGTTTAGTACCCGAATCTACCACGATCCTCTGATCTTTATCCACCAACAGATCCTCCATCTTGAGTTTCCACAACTCAAAACTCTAACCATTAAATTTATTGATCTCTATCTTTCCACTACTCGCCATCTTCTTTCACCACTAAAATCGATCTCACAGATCTCCCACTAAACAGGGTCTACCATAGACCCAAGCAAAACCCCTTAGCAACAAATTTGTTCCCTTGAAGCCAAAACAACTCCGATACCAAATGTAGGTTTTAACCCCATGCAAAAATTACCTGCATACGAATTCTAAAACACAGAAAATAAACAATGTGAGAGCATAACATATAAAACACATATACATAGAGATTTTCTCCTGGATCCCAAAACCGAGACTACCAACTTGATTTTTCATTATGTTCCTTTCAATGTTACAATACATATTTATACATGCCGAAGCATCCAATACCATGGACCAAAAAACCATCATGTCCAAAACCATGGACCGAAAACCATAGGTAGGTTCGCCCAACCTAATATAGGGTCCAAAAAAAAATTTCCCGGGGTGCTGCCCTAGACCTTGTAGACGGGGGCTACTTGCCCCCCTCAAACCCCCTATGACCACCCCATTGTGCAATTGGCGCAACAAAGGGGGGGGCGGCTAACCCCCTGGTTCACTACATAGGTTAGTCGTGGAAAGAATATAACACAACCCAACATAATTGGGGAAGTGCCTTATGATGTCCATAGTAGAGACCAATGTGCTACCATGGTAACCAGGTGAACACATTGCCATTCACTGGGAAGTAGAGAAAGTGGTCAGGCAGGCTTGTGATGAGACCTCCTATTTCCAAGGACTTTGTTTCTTGATGCATCCATTGGATCATATCCATAGTGTGGTGGCCATAGCTGGAATTCCACTTTGCTCCTTCCTTATGATCGTGGTAGGTTGGCTCATGATGAGGCCCCCTATCCTTCATGGTAAGGAACAACAAAGCAAAATATACGCAAAAAGTATTGTTCCCTATAGGGAACATCAGTGGTTCCCCGTAGGGAACAACAAATAATACAGACGCAAAAAGGTGCTCTTCCATGTAGGGAACAACAAGGGGAATACACATGAAAATTGTTGTTCCCTATAGGGAGCAGCAAGGGAAAAACACACGAAAATTGTTCCTTGTAGGGAACAGCAAGGGAAATACACAAAAAATTTGTTGTTCCCTATAGGGAACAATAGTTGTTCCTTGCAGGGAACAACAAGGGAAAATGCACGCAAAAAGTGTTGTTCCCTATAGGGAA
Organism: Pinus taeda; assembly: GCA_000404065.3. NCBI lineage: Eukaryota > Viridiplantae > Streptophyta > Pinopsida > Pinales > Pinaceae > Pinus > Pinus taeda. The sequence continues at coordinate 3,336 of APFE030652592.1, forward strand.
CAACAGCTGTTCCTTGTAGGGAACAACAAAGGAAAATACACACGAAAAGTGTTGTTTCCTATAGGGAACAACAGTTGTTTGCTGTAGGGAACAACAAAGAAAAATACACACGAAAAGTGTTGTTCCCTGTAGGGAATAGTAGATGTTCCCTGTAGGGAACATTAGTTGTGTCCTGTATGGAATAGCAGCTACTCCTAGTAAGGAATAGTAGTTGTTCCCAGTAGGGAACAACAAAGGAAAATGCACACAAAAAAGTGTTGTTCCCTGTAGGGAACAACAAAGGAAAATTCACATGAAAAAGTGTTGTTCCCTATAGGGAACAACAGCTGTTCCCTGTAGGGAACATGAAAGGAAAATAGGAAAACAATCATCTCTACTGTTCTAAGAAAATCCAATCAAATAGAAAGAAAACAAAAAAGCAAATTTATGTACAGGTTTCAAAAAAAAAATTCTTCACTGGACTGGTGCTGTTGAGGAGTTGCCCTCTTCAGCAAGAATTTGTATTGTAGAATCTTCACATATCTGTTGGCAAAAGGATTCCGTTGTAAGTGGTTTGTGGTAGAGGCGTACTCAATGTCCATTTGCTTTAAAAGAGTAGCCAGACCCATCAATGGTGGCTAATGTAAGGGTGCCATTATCGTGCACCTCTTGTATCTCATAGGGACCTAACCATTTGGTTTGGAGTTTGCCCGGGAAATCCTGGAACTTGGAATCATACAGAAGTGCCCAGTCACCTTCATGGAATATATTTTTCTTGATGATGACATCATGCCATTTTTCTCTTTGTTCTTGAATCAGTGCAGTATGATGAAGAGCTGATAGCCGGATTTCATCCAATTCATTGATTTAATGTAGTTTGTTAACCTATGCTTCATTCAAATCCAAACCTACTTCTTAAGCTATTCTCAATGTCTAAATTTCAAATTCTACGGGGAATATAGGTTCTTTTGCAAACACTAGCTGATATGGGGATTATCCTATTGTATTCCTCCAAGTCATGCAATATGCCCACAGGGCTTCTCGACAGGTAGCCCAGTCACGTCTATGCGAGGCGAATGTCTTTGTTAGAATGGCCTCGGTTACTTTGTTGGTACTTTCTACTTGGCCGTTTGCCTGCAGGTGCTATGGAGATGTGATTCTGTGCATAATGTGATGATTTTTTAATGTAGCAGCAATCTTATGGCCTACAAATTGTGGCCCTCCATCCATAATTATTTCTCTGGGCAAGCCATACCGCATTAAAATTTGGAAAAGAAAATGGATTACTGTGTCCTCTGTTGCCCTTAGTAATGCTTCTGCCTCCACCCATTTAGTCACATATTCTGTTACAACCAGTATATATGTCTTTTGATTAGATGACAGGTTTATTGTGCCAATGAAATCTAATGCCCAACATTCAAAAGGTTCGATGACTAACTGTGGATGTAGGGGCATCTCATTAGACTGGCTAGGGCAGCCCATTCTTTGGCGGCTATCACATGCCTAGGAAAAAAATTTGGCATCCTTAAAATGGTTGGCCAATAATACCCCATCTATAAGAATTTATGTCCAGTTCTGTGGTCTACAAAGTGTCCACTGCAAGGTCCATCGTGGCAGGCTTTTAGGATATCAAAGTTTTTGTCTTTCCTGACACACCTTCGGATATGCATATTGGCTCTTGTGTGAAAGAGGTATCCTCTGATCCAAGGGAACCAAGTGCTACGTTGCACTATTAATTTTCTTTCTCTAGGTGTCAAGTGCTTGGGTAATTTTCCCACTGCTAGGTAATTCATGACATCCGCGTACCACGGTGTTTTAACGGTCATATCAAATAGGTTCTCATCAGGGAATTTATCTTCTACTTCCACCGTGTCATCTATCTTTGGCACATGTGAGAGGAAGTTTGCCACCAGATTTTCCTTTCCTAGTTGATCCTTGATTTTTATGTCGAATTCCTGCAAAAGGATTAACCATCGTGTCACTCTTCCATTTGTAATAGGTTTATTAGCTAAATATTTGATAGCAGAGTGATCAGTATACAAAACCATAAGGTATCTTGTTATATAGTGTCTGAATTTGTTAATAGCATAGATTATAGCTAGAAACTCTTTCTTGGTCATGGTGTAATTCAACTCAGCAGGAGTTAAATTTTTGCCGATGTAGTATATCGTGTAAGGTTTCTTATATTCCTCTTGGCTGAGAACTGCTCCAATGGCCATATCTGATGCATCAGATGAAATCTAGAATAGTAAATCCCAGTTCGAGCGTCATAATTCTGGGGCTGTTGATACTAGCCATTTTAATTCTTCAAAGGCAATGTCACATTTGTCAGTCCATATAAAATTGATATTTGCTATCAAATCATATAATGGTGCAACAGTTTGGGAGAAGTTCTTTATAAATCTTTGATAATATCCAGAAAATCCCAAAAAAATATGTACCTCAGTTTGAGTGCAGGGTGTAGGTATTAAGAGGATTATCTAAATTTTTGTTAGATCTACCTGAATTCCAGCTGCAAAGATGTAATGACCTAGGGCGACGCCTTCGGTCATCATCATGTGGAATTTCTCGTGGCTTAAGCAGAGCCTAGTAGCAATGCATCTTTGCAGGACTTTCTGGACTGTCTGTAATGCTGACTCAAAGTCATGTCCATAGGGTGTAAAGTTGTCCATGTACACCTCTAGTTCCTCGTTTATCAAGTCTGCAAAGATGCTGAGTATGGCTCTTTGGAATGTGGTTGGTGCATTGCACAGTCCGAACGGTAATACCCTGTAAGAAAATGCCCCCCAAGGGCAGGTGAAGGTGGTCTTCTCTTGGTCTTTAGGGGCAATTTGGATTTGGTTGTAGCCACTAAAGCTGTCTAGGAAAGAGAAGAATCATTTACTTGCCAATGTGTCTAGAACCTGGTCAATGAACGGGAGGGGAAAATGATATTTTTGCATTGCTTTATAAAGCTCTCTGTAATCAACACATATACACTACTTCCCATTCTTTTTAGGAACCAAAACTAATGGAGAAACCCATTTTCTATCAGATATAGGATAGATGAAATTTACATCTAATAGCTTCTGTAGTTCGTCTTTAACAACATCCTTTAGATAAGGGTTTAATCTTTGTTGAGGTTGTCGAATGGGTCTTGCATCTTTCTTAGTATAGATGTGGTGCATACATAATTGGGGGTCGATCCCTTTCATATCTGGGTAATCCCAAGCAAAAGCCTCTTTAAATTTTCTAAGGAGTTGGATAAGCCTCTGCTGCTGATCATTAGTCAGGTTTTTGTTAATGTTTAAGACTTTCCCTGGCTCAATTTCAATGGGTTTTCTATTATAAACAATTGTTGTTGGTATTGTTTGGTCATTGATATCTTTTAAGGGATCTTCTTCAATTTCGTTATCCAGGGATGCTTCAATCATGTGACATTTTAGATTAGATACGGCAACTAGGTGGTTAATGTAAGTGTTAATAATCTCATCTTCTATTTGATTCTTAAATTCAAGAGCATCTGCTATAGTTAGTGTTGATTGGATATTTTTGGTTAAATATGTTACAGGTTGTTTCCTTTTTTTATTATAGTTAGGCTTGGCTGAGCTGGAGGATATAAAGCTAGGTTCTTGACATTACTTCCTCTTGTTATAGCCATACTGCCTATTCAACAACTTATATAAGCATCTACAATTGCTAGCCAAGGTCTTCCTAATATTATAGGATGTCCATCTAGCTGGTTTCTAGGATTAATAATCAAGAAATCTGTTGGGTATTCCCAAGAATCTAAAAACACCATTACATCCTGTAATGTCCCTTCTGGTTTGACAACTGATCATTCAGCAAGTTCTAGCAAGGTCGTAGTTGGATCTAAGGCTATGATGCCAAGTCTTTGATAGGTTCTTGTTGTGAGAATATTAATGGTTGCCCCTAGATCGACTAATGCATTGGGAAAGGAACATCCATTCATTTGTACTATGACTATAGGGTTTCCTAGATTCTCATATTTCATCAGTGTTTCTCTACTCGATAATAAGTTAGACAAAGTTCTGACTACGTGGACGGTTGGTGTTGTTTTTATTTTCCTCGTAGGAGTTTTAGTACACAATTCCTTAATGGTTTTTGCATAGATTGGAATGTCCTGAACAGCTTGGAGGAGGGGTATTTTTACACAAAGATTTTTTAATTCTCCAAGGAAATCAAAATTAGGATATTCAATTGGGCTATTATAATCAATCTTTCTGGGAATGGTGGAGAAGAGGTAATAGTTTGATTGTGGCTCTTCTGTTTAACTGTGTTCTCCGTTTGAGGTGTTTGTTCTACAGGTAATGGTTCTTCTAATTGTATATTTTTATGACACTCTAACTCAATTATCCATCTAGACCTCAATTTGAGTTCATTACACTCTCTCAACTCAGTTTCCATCTCTAGCCCTTCAATAATTTGTACCAACTAGACTAGTTTATTGTTGGGATTCGAGTTGGGTTAGGCTGGGAGCTGTGGTCGTAGATTGGGTTGAGGATTCTGCTACAACATGTAAGGTGCTAGTAGTGTAGGTTGAGGCAGGGGGATTGTTCCTGCTGGCTGGTTTGTAGGTCTTTTCCAGCTTGACTGCCACTTTTGGTTTTGTGAAGTGGAGGGGGGCCATTGAGATGGATATGGATTGTTCTGCTATAATGGTGGAAAGTAAGAGGAATTTGGCCAACTATTGTTTTGATTTGAATGATTTGACCAAGGTGGCATAGAAAATGCTTGTGGCGACTAATTAGGAAAAGGTGGCTAGTTCTACCATGTAGATCCTGTGTATTGCTAAGAATTATATTGCGGGGGATGAAAGAATGAAGATGGGTCTGTAGGCATACTTGTTTGTCGTGCTTGCCATTGGCGACACTGAATTAATAGGTAGACTGGTTCCGTTTCTTCCTCTACCTCTTTGAAGACTGCTTTTAACCCTGGGAGTGATGGGAAATTTTCTGTGGCATGTTATTTAGTGCATATGGCACAGGTCTGTACCATATCTAGTGGGCATTCTTTATGACTATGTTTCTTCCTACATCGAGGGAAAAAAATCACCAGGTTTTATTCCGCTTCGGCCTAATTCTACTTGGCTTGCATGATGTCTAATTGTGTTGTCAAGGTTCCCAGGATATCCGTTTTGAAATCTTCCAGCAGGTTGTTGATTTCAGTACGAGTAATTCTTCCACCAAAGATTTTGTTGTCCTTGGTGATCATGTCGCATTCTACTGGTTTCAGTCTTGTACTGCCCCTTGAGCACCTGATACACAAATCAATAATGTTAGCATAGTCTTCTTGATATATATCACCTTTACCCATAATATTTAATGTATCTATCCACTGGTCTTTCATCCCCTTAATCAGCATGGTTTTTAGCACATTATCAGGCAAAGGGAGATTTGTGTAGGGAGATCTTTGGAGGTTATATTGGAAACATTCCACATACTCTTCCAAAGTTTCACTAGGTCTTGCTACCATTTGGAATATCTCATCTTTTAGTTATTTGGATCTGCAATGATCGTGATATTTTTAAGGAAAGCAGTTTTCATTTGGTCCAAATCATTTGTGGTGCCCCCACCCAGTCCCATAAACCAACTCAGGCCTGCTCCCTTTAAATTGGAGGGATACAACTTCAGTTTCCGGGGATCAGTGGTGTAATCATAACCCCAACATAGGATGTCAAATTCAAATAGGAACACATCCGGATCTTCTGAAGTGAGTCCATGAAAGGTAGGAGTATTTTGTAGAGGGATAACTTTCATGGGTGAATTGACAACAATCTCCCCAATAGGATACTGTAATGTAGAAGTCTGTGGTGTTTGTGGATTATTGGCCATTTGATCAAAGATATGCCAGTACCCTTCTAGGATCTCTAGATCTAGAGAGTTATCCCTAGGATGTCTAGAAGAAGTAGCAATGATCCTAACATCACTCCCTTGATCTGGGACACTAGGTGTCCTCTGCTCAATTACTACCTGATAGGATCATGGTTCCTTTGTTTCCCCTGTTGCTCCTCCTCCTTCACAAATATTTCAAGAATTCCCTTCTTGTGAGGGAATTGGTCATGAATTTTCAATATCTTGAAAACTCTACTCAGTCCCTTTAGTTTTACTGTGGACCTCAATGTAGGCTACAAATGGTGAGCCTATGGCCCGAAGGGAGACAATAGGTTGTCTGGAAGCAACAGTTTGAGGACCTACTGATGGCTGAGATTCAGCCTTTCTTAAGATGTCATTGATAAACGTTGACCATCCAAGGGTCACCGGTACCTTAGATTTTTCAAGTTTGGGATGTGGAATTGTATTGTTTTCTAGCCTTTTCTTCTTAGTCATTCATGCAAAAAATTCAAGTGTTTATCTCTACCTGAAATTCTTACCAATTCTGCTGGAAAGTGGGCAGGGGAGTAGGCATTTTACTTGCTCCATACATAGGTTCTTACCTTCCGTTTTTAATACCCAGTTCTCTCTGAACAGAAAAAAATCAAATACCTACTTCACTTTTCTATAATTATGCTAAAAAGCAGGCAGAGAAGCAAGCACTTTACTTGCTCGTTAAGTAGGTTCTTACCTTCCGTTTTCAATACCCAATTCTTTCCCAACAACAATTATCAAATATACATCACTCTTTGTGAAATGGCAACACTCTCCCCAGCAACAGCGCCAAAATTTTTGATGATAAGAGGTGTATTTTAAAACTCCTAATTATCCCACATTAATCATCAACCCGGGCAAGTCCTCTTATTTCAAGAGTATACACAATATGTGCATGTTATAAATCCAGAGAGTAATGTTTCTTAAAATGTAGTATAGATCTTTGATACAAGAGTAAACAAATGCATCTAGTAAACTCAAATTGCGATTATTAAAGGAAATATGACATCTAAGCTTCAAAACTCAATCCTCTACTGAGATCATAATCAAATCTCAAACAAGCAATTCAATTAGCAATAGCATCAGCCGAGAGCGTAGTAGCAATAACTCATCTCTTCTTAGCTGATTCAATATAAACCATACTCAAACTCTACAAAGCAATCAAAATGGAAATGATATCAATCTGAGAGTTCAATAGTGATAACCAAACTCTTACAACTGATTAAATCAATATGATTCCCTATCTAAATAATTTACTCTGTAATAAACGTAAATAGAATCAAGTGATAGCGCTGTAAAATATATAAAGAAAATACACTACTTCAATACAGGGAAGCGGTAAATAGAGAATAGGATAAACTCACAGAAAATGGGAATATTATCAAACCAACCAAACTTTCGAGAATTAGAAATATATAACACAAGGAAGTAGTTTAATCAACCAGAGGTCGGGCCCTTAGCCACGAACGAACACTACTGAGCTACTTTAGAGAATATGAATGAACAATAACTTCAATTATATATTAATCATTGAAATTAAGTAACATTACAATATGGTCATGTTCTCCAATAGCATGAGTCTGTAAGTTAAAATTACAATTTGAAATAACAGAGATTGATCCCCTTTCTTCCTACAACCATTTGCTTTTATAGTAAAAAAGAGGTAAAATATAAATGTGATCCCTCAGGATCTCCCGATCCTTAGGGATTCGCAACTGATTGCTATCTTCAGACACCTTTCCTATTTTGCACTAATCCTCCTGATTCGTCCTCTGCCCCGTCTGCAATCGACGTGTTCTATTCTTCGTTTGTTGGTTTATGCTATTCCACCATTAGGGAACAACAATTGTTCCTTTCATCGTTTTTCTACTTAAAGAGGAGTAAAAGTTAGTTATGATAGCTAAATCTTAACTGTGAGTAGTACATATATTTCTTATCTTAATCCATTGATATGTTAGCGTATAAATATATGAAAAACATAAGAAAAGAGGAAAAAGTGATGAAATTAAGAGTAAATACATACCCATTTCGTAACTGAACATAGATGACCTTTGTGAAGCCTACAACTCAACAGCCAAGAACAACCTCAGATTTCAAGAAAATAGATTTTGAAATGATGGCAAGGGATATCCATCCCATAGACCAAATTGAGCTACATAAGAAAATAGGGGAGATGATATAATCTACTTTTATTGGAAAGGCCATAGCTTCCCATCAGTTACAGAACTCTTTGAACAACCTATCGGCTCAATTCCAGTTAGAGAAGGCCTCCTCAAAGGCCAAGGGTACGAGTTTCAAGTCCTTAGAGGACTTATTAATTGAATCAGGACATGATCCCAAGGATATAAAAGCTGCAGAACATCTTATTAAAAACAATAATGATGACATAGCTACATTAAAAAATATCTAAAGATACTCCAGCTACTTCATCCACAAACAATAGAGGTTCTAGAAGCCTAGCAAAGACATGAAGAACTCATGGACTTAGTCTTGAAGCTGAATGATCAACTCAAGGAAACAAAAAAGGAGTTGTACACTTTAATTCAATTGAATCGAAGTGACTTGGCCACAACTTCTAGAATTGTCATCCCCATAGTATTCACAACAATTCCTTCTACCCTAGTAGCATCACTGGCACCTATAATTCCACTTGCAACAACCTTGAGAGTGAGAACGGATTCTACTACAGCAGTAGGTACATCAGGAGAGAAAGTAGCAGAAATTTTCAAAGCCATAGAAGAGATGTCTATCCAGGCTATAGAGATGAAAAAGCTAAAGGAAAAAGTGTCAAGTTTGGAAATATACTGCAAACTTGCACAACTAAAGAAGAAATAAGAAACACAAAGGGCCCAGAGAATGGGTGAGAGGATCAAAATCCTAGAAAAGGATTTAACACTTGAGAAGCCACTTGGACAAACCAAAGAAATGTTGTGGGCCAATATCATTGACTCTGTCAATGATATTTGGCCATCAATCCAAGTTATTTTTGAGCAAACAGAGCTAGTGAAGATAGCTACTGAAGCTATCCAGAAAGTAAAGTAGGAATTGGGAAATAAACCTGAGGATGCAAATAGACTCATCCATTTCCTCAATAGCAAAAATAGATATGAGCTACAGGAGCTAGACATTGAAGACAAAACTGCCACCATTTTAGGAATAAGGGAGGTCATTTACAAAATGAACCTTATGCTTAATTTGGAAGAAAAGTGCCACAAAATGTAGGTAACCATTGATAGGTTCATGGATAAATTTCATATTTTGAGGGAGAAAGGTCTGCCCCGTCCTATGGTCATCATTGACAAACTCAGGACACAATCGGACTGTGGGGATAGATTTAGAAAATTGGTTAAGGATCATGCCAGTTCCTCATCCATTAAAGCCTTGCCAATGGGTAAAGTATTATATGACACATTTGAGAACTTGTTTTTCCTTGAGCATGAGGTAAAATATTTGTTCCTCACCAAGCCCAATTTTCCAAAGTATACTGAGGATGATGAGATTTATAGGAGGGTGATAAATGTAAAATTACTAGATGCGCAATGGTGGGAAACTGTGACTGACTTACTGTGATAAATTAACAACTAAAAGTTACCACACAGTAAATATGAAGGCATCAGGATGAAATAGGTAAAGACAACACAACAGGGTCAAAGAGTATCAGATGAAAGATCAAAGTAAAGAAGACTCTAGCATGAAAATACCACAACTATCAGCTAGCATAAATGGCTACATCTCAACCATAAAGGCCAACACAACCATAATTAAATGGACAACATGAAACAATTCATTAGCTCTCTCTATCTTCTTGTTAAAAGGTATTTGTATTTCCTAGAATAAATCTCAAGTTGTTTTTAGATATTTTGTAATAAGTTTTTGTATAAATACTTCACAATTCAAAGTATGTAGGGTGGATTCCAAAACATTTCTATAGACTATTTCTCTAGAATAAGAAATTCTATTATATCAATGACTGGATTGGCTTATTGGATCAAGGAATAAAGATCAGACATTTTACAGGATTCTTGTGTAAAGAAAAATACAAATAAGTATTCTCTCATGTTCAATGTTGTTTTCTTTCAAGTTTCCATAATGTTTATGTATCTCTAAAATCTTAACGTTGTAACATGGAATGATATTTCAGAAATTGCTTAAATGCACTCTGTCTTGATTGTTATGCATTATTATATGTTTTCTTCACAAATCTAAGTTAAAGAATTCTTGATTTCTCCTTAGTTTAGGTGATTTCTTGTGATCAGTAGCAAAGGATTCTTAATTTCCCTTTGTCCATGGTTATCCTTTGTTCTCCATTTTGATCACGGTCTAAGGATTCTTGAGTGCCCTTTCACCCTGGTTAGAATTACTTCACCCATTAGCCCTAAAGATTTGCATTTTCCTCTGCTAGCCTGCCCTGGGAACATTCCCTTTAATGAATTGATCCAGTCCTGCTATCTATTTGTTGACTCCATAGCCCAATGGCTTTAAGACCTAGCTCTATCCATCTGCTCTAGGAATTTCACCACCCAACCTTCAAAACAAAACCAAAACCCCAAAGAACAATAAGGACTAGCCTAAAATCCCATAAAAGACAAAGCTAAATTATATAGAGAGAGCCCTCTCTGAGTCATAGGTTGGCTAGAGCCTATACTTAAAAGATTGGTTTGTGGTTACCTCGATTTATTCCTTCTTTTGATAGCTTCTAAGGAAAATTCTGAGTGATAACATAGTGGTGACCATACTGGGGAACTCAAATCCTCAGTCTTTAATAAACCTTTAAGAAAATTTTAAATATTTCTTTCAAGCCTCTTAAGGATTTTATTAGAAGTTATTTACAAAATCTCACAAAAAGAAAGTAATTATAAAAAGCTTGAAATTCTAGCTTCAAGGAGAACTCACTACACTAGGGCTAATTTAGATCCAAACCCTGCCCCAGTAGTTGATAATCCCAACCTAATTTCGAAAAGACCCAAAAGAGAAGAAAGTTCAGTTAGTCAAACAGCTTTAATCAAAGCCGATTCGTGCCTTGATGAGTGGTTGTTTTTAGAAGACCTTCCCTTTGACGTGCCATTTTATCTTTCCCTATTTAGAACAAGGTCTGAAAGTGCACTTGATGAGATTGTTCTAGATCCAGAGTTTATTGCAGACCTCAATGTCCAAAAGGCCAATCAGTTAATTGATCAAACTATTCTAAATTCCACATAGTCATCCCTTACTACTACTTGGAACCCTAAGCTTTCTGAACCAATATCAACTACTCTTAGTTCACCATGATTCCCTTCAACCTCTGAAGTTCATTCCCCACCTCCATTCATACCCTCACTCCCTTACCAACCTATCATATCCCAGGTACCACCTGTTGGTCCTAGTTCATCCTCCACTACTACATCATCCTCGAGTGCCTCAACCCCACATTTTAGCCTATCCTAGCTTATAGCCATGGCAAATAGATATGCTCCCCTCGTCTTACATGCCCCACTTGGTGCCATGCCAGCAGACTACTAGAGTAAAATCGTCTAATTTGATGGCTTAGGACACTACACTGCACAACACCATGTTAATAAAATGCCAGACTACTTTGAACTTCATGAAATTGATATTGTGGATGTCCAAATGAGATTATTCGTTCAGACTTTAGCTGGTGATGTTAGAAAATGGTTTAGATCACTCCCTGATAATAGTATTGATAGTTTAGAAGTATTTCAACAACAATATTTGAATAGATGGGAAACGAAAAAGAATCCTCTACAGATCCTTTCTAAATATGGAAATATTAGGAGAAGACCCATTGAAACTGTTCAAGATTACTGCACCAGAGTTAACAATATATACAATGAAATTCTAGTTAATCTTAGGCCCCCACCTGAGTTAGCATTAATAAAGTTCCCTGATGGTTTTGACACAGACATGGAATTCCAACTCAGGGAAATAAACCCCCCAACCCTAGAAGATATTACAAGTGTAGTAGTAAGTGTAGAGGCTAATTTATTAGCTAAAAGAGCTAGAGTAAGGAATGAAAGAAGAGGATAAGCTAAAGATGAGCCTTCACCTTCTAACATTAAAATAGATAGCTTATAAAAAGGCATGGAAAATTTAATGGATAGAATAGAGAATATAGAGAGGAAACCCTGGTGGGATAATCAACATGCACCTCGAGTTAGAAACCCAAACTTTAGGAAAACCAAAACCAAAGTAATGGAAAGAATGGAACTGATCAGAATATAAGACCTCCTTTCTAGGAAAATTATGCAGAAACATCCCATCCTGAGGACCTAGAGCAAGACACACAGATTAACCTGACGGGATTAGATGATAAAGGTACTATTTTTCTGACCCAAGATGATCAGGAATTTCATATGCTGCAGCAATTTCAAATCCGTTTTGGAGAGTCATTAGACTATAAACAAGGTTATGATTTTTCCATCTTTGAAGTACGCAAGTAGTATAATCTAAGGAGTAAAAACAATTCTGATATCTCTGACCAAACCAAGAAAACAATGCCAAATCAACCAAAGAAAATTAAAGAAGCCCTGGTTTCTAAAATCCTCCAGATTCTCCACAGACAAAACCAGAATTCTTCTAGTCCTATCATCGAAGATATTACCCCTAATCAACCTTCTGATGATCAACCCTCTTCTCCAACTTCCCCCAAAAAACTAGTGGACACACCTCAAAATACTAGATTGGAAAATTCACAAAAAGAAGTCCCCAATAAAGGAAAATAAGACCATCCCACTCAAAACCCTACTATCAAAAGTACAAATCCTCAAACAGAGAAAGCCCCTTTGACTTTTAATTTGGGAGCAGAGGTAGATAAACTAAAGATTTCAGTCCCTTTTACAGAGTTAATCAAGAATGAAACCTACAAAACACAAATAAACCAAACCCTAAACCTTGCTGAGAATGAAGATTCTGTTAACTTGTTTGATGACTAACCTGAACTTATATTTGGTCCAGATGTCAATGGCAAACCATTAGAAGGAGGGATACCACCTTTCTATATTAACCTTGGCATCCATAATAAAATTCTTCATAATGCAATGTTGGATTCTAGTGCCTCCCACAACTTAATGCCCAAATTAGTAATGGAAAAATCGAACCTAGACATTACAAGACCTTACAAGGACTTATTTTCATTTGACTCAAGTCAAGAAAAGTGTCTAGGGTTGATTAACGACGTCTGTGTTACCTTAGTTCAATATCTTGCCAAGAGCATCCTTATGGACATTGTAGTTGCTGACATCCCACCTAAGTATGGCATGCTATTATCTAGGTCATGGGGAGCGAAACTTCAGGGATCTCTACAACTTGATATGTCATATGCAACAATTTCTATTTTGGACAACCCAAGAAGTTGTACCAAGAAACTTTAATGAAATACATGGTGAGTAGCCAGGATTGGCCTCAAAACTTTGCTATCTACTCTGTACATTCAGACATTGATTCCTTTATTTTGTATAATACTACTGAAACACAAGGAACTCTATTAGATAGTATTGATACAGAACCAAAAGAAATTGCAGTTTCAAAACAAAAGGAAACTATCCAAATTTTAGATATTTCCACTAAATAAGGTAGTCAAGTTGAGGAAAAATTGGTGGAAATAGGTGATACTAATTATGACCATGAGATATTGTGGCATTTTGAGTTTGATGGGTCAGTCAAAAAGTTCGGAGCAGGAGCAGGAGTTTGGATATACAATATAGAGAATGATTATTCAAAAGGGCATGCATACAAACTAAATTTTAAATGTACTAATAATATGGCTGAGTATGAAGCACTACTTTTAGGTCTTAAATTAGTTAGAAATCTAGGAGCTATAAGAGTTTCTGTTATGGGAGACTCTGAATTAGTGATAAAACAAATTAATGTTGTATATATGACCAAAGATCCTAGATTAAGTTGTTACAGAGGAACCATTATAGAAATATTAAACACTTTCTTAGAAACCAAAGTAGCTATAATTCCTAGAAAACATAATATGCAAGCCCATAGTTTATCAATGGTTCCCAACACCTGCAAGTTACTCTTTCAGCCTAACTATTAGTACACTGCTGAAGTAAGGCATGGGCCTGCAATCTGAGAGAATTTGAAGAACTGGCAAATATTTGTTGATGATAAACAAATAAACAACTTTTTTATTTCAGAACAAGAATTTGTAAATAGAAATATAGATATTGACACATCAATAGACCTTAACACTAAATATAAAATAGAAATAAATGAGATAGAAGGTGAAGAGGTAGATAGATTCCATCCCACTAAATTCACAAAATAAGATGTAGAAAACCTAGAATAAGTTGAGATTGATGAGATAATTAATGAAGATATTGAAGTAATTAATATCAAGGTCAATTTCTTACATGAGGGATTAACCCCTTTGGAAGACCTGTTTGATTCAAATGATATCCCTAGAAATCCCAAAATTGAGCCTTTGAAATCTGATATGGAGGAGTGTAATATTGGCACTAATGAGAATCCAAAATTGATCAAACTTTCTAAATCATTACCTCCCACTAAAAAGGTAAAATACATTGAGTTATTAAAATAATTTTAGGATGTATTTGCTTGGAGTTATGAGGACCTCAAATCCTATGACACTAGCATCATACAACACATAATCCCTATAAAAGAAAATCAAAAACATTTCAGACAAAAAATTAGAAGGATAAATCCCGTATTATTACCTTCAATTGAAAATGAAATCTAGACAATGTATAACGCTAAGATAATTGCACCAATCAGATTTTCTGATTGGGTTTCAACCTTGTGCCAACTAGGAAGAAAACGGGTGAGATCAGACTCTGTGTGGACCTTAGGAACCTCAACAAAGTATCACTCAAAAACAATTACCCTCTCCCCAAAATGGATCATATTTTACAAAGGGTAGTTGGATCAACTAGGATCTCATTATTGGATGGATTTTCTAGTTACAATCAGATTTTAGTTCATCATGGTGACCAAGCCAAGACTGCCTTCACTACTCCTTGGGGTACATTCATGTATGTGAAAATGCCTTTTGGATTAATGAATGCAAGAGCCACTTTTTAGAGGGCTATGAATATAGCCTTTGCCAAAGAAATTCATGATTTCCTAGTAATATACCTAGATGACATTACTGTATTTTCAAAATCTGACAACCAGCATTTGGATCATCTAAGGTAGGTTTTTATTAAATGTAGGAAATATGGAATTTCTTTGAACCCTAAAAAGTCATTGTTTGGATTAGAAGAAGGAACATTACTAGGCCATATAATTTCAAAAGTTGGTATCCGAATAGACCCTACAAGAATAGGAGCCATCTTACATATATAACATCCAAGGAACATCAAAAAATTACAAGATTTCTTAGGGAAAATTAACTTTCTCAGGAGATTTATTTCTAATTTAGCAGAATTAATTAGATCACTGAATAATATTTTGAAAAAATATTCGACCATAAAATGGACTGTTGAGGTTAAGAAGTCCTTTGAAGACATTAAACTGGCCTTAACAAGAACACCAATTTTGATCAGTCCAAAATTTGACAGAGATTTCATCTTATTTCCTTTACTTTTGAGCACACAATTGCTGCAATTTTACTACAGAAAAATGACTAGGGCTATGAACAACCTATTGCTTTCTTTATCAAGGCCTTGAGAGATGCATCCCTAAAATATAACGTAATGGAAAAACAAGTGTTTGCTTTGGTCAAAGCTATCAAGGATTTTAGAGTATATATTTTATATTCTCATATAGTAGCCTATGTTCCCAATTCAGTTGTCAAAGACATCCAAACTCAGGGTGGTCCATATGGAAAGAGGGGAAAATGGATTGCTACTATTTTAGAATATGATATAGAAATTAGACCAACTAAGTTAATCAAGGGCCAAGGTTTAGCCAAGCTTATGGCTGAGTCAAACTATCAAGCCCTGGATATAAACTTTATCACCCAAATGGATAACGAAGAGGAGATGGCGACTCCACTAATCAGACAGGCCTTTATTGAATCACCATGGTATGCTAATATCATTTATGTTTTACAAAATTTACAAGCTCCTCTATTATTATCTAAGACCAAAAGTAGATTTTTGAAGATGAAATCCTTAAAATTTTTCATATTAGACAATGCTTTATTTTGGAGGAATCATGAAGGTATTCTTCTCAACTGTTTATTAAAAGATGAGTCTAACAAAGTATTACAAGAATTTCATGCAGGTGACTATGGAGGACACCTTTACTAGAAAACCACAGCAGATAAAATTCTTAGAGATGGTTTCTACTGACCAACTTTGTTTTCCTATGTAAAGAAACATGTGACCTCTCGTCACAAATGTCAAATTTTTGAGGGAAAGAAAAAGATTTTACCCTTACCCCTAAAACCATTTTTTGCTGAAACACCTTTTCAACAATGGGGGTTAGACTTCATTGGTGAAATTCACCCACCTTCCTCTGCCCAACACTAATGGATCCTCACTGCCACAGACTATTTCACCAAATGGATAGAGGCCATACCTTAAAGGCAAGCCACTGACACTATTATCATAACCTTCCTTGAAACCAACATTCTATCAAGATTTGGATGCCCAAATAAGCTCATTACTAATACTGCAGTAGCCTTTAAATCCAAAAGGATGATAGATTTCTGTAACAAGTATCATATAACCCTAGGCCATTCCACAGCCTATTATCCTCAAGGAAATGGACTGGCAGAATATTCAAACAAAAGCCTAGTGAACATCATAAAAAAGTCGTTGTAGGACAATAAGAAAACATGGAATAAAAAGCTAGTCAATGCCTTATTGGAAGATAGACTAACCACAAAGAAATCAATTGATACCTCCCCCTACCAACTAGTCTATCGGATGGAAGTTGTTTTCCCATCTTCCTTGGGAACACCAGTAATGAAGCTTCTCCAAGAATTGCAGGTTGAACCAAATGACATCCAAAGAAGAATCAACCAAACAATTCATTTATAGGAAACTAGGGAAGAAGTGTACATTAGATCTCAAATTGTGCAGAAAAGGATCAAGAAGATTTTTTATAAAAGGACCAAGGCTGAGGATTTCTACCTTGGTGACAAAGTCTTAAGATGGGATTCAAGGAGGGAATATAAAGGTAAACATGGGAAATTTGATTTCTTATGGAAAGGCCCATATTTCATTTATGCTTTCAGAGGTAATAATGCTTTCTTCCTCAGAGAAATAGATGGTACAGAAGCAGAAGGTGGACCAGTGAATGGTTGAATGCTCAAACACTATTTTGAACATAACTACTAATTTTTTCTTTCCATTGTACATATTCCGTTTTCTTTTCAAAAAGTTTAGTTTCAATTGGATGGTGGCCATTGAAGTTGAAACCTGGAGAGAAGGCCCTAAGCCTCAAAGGATTAAATATCATAAATATCAATAATGTAAAGAAATAGAGGATAATTTTGCAAGGTAACATCAACGGTAATTCAAAGGCTATTGCTTTACAAAGTTCTTGACATTTCACCTAGAAATGCCATTCCCAAGTGGAGCCACTGTTAGGTTCCTATACCAATAGGAGTCATAATTTTGATTCACTAAGGTTAAGCCTTGTAATATTGTACATACCTTTGCTTTCTACAAATGTTTTCCATATTAAAAAGTTAAAAAATGTAAAGAGGGTATGTCCTAAAAGAATCATTAAAGGAAACAAAATAATGAAAATAGGTCACAAAAAAATGAAAATATGAACCCCAAGAAAACAAAAAGACCATGAAAGTGTGCAAGTCAAAATGCCACTACTATTTACATTTTATGCTTAATGAATGGTTGTGTGCAACTTGTTACTTATGCCACAATACATGAATAGTCATAAATTTTAAACATGACTATTTCATGTCTATAGATAGAGAATAAAATCTGACCAAACAGTGTAATCTTGACAGATAATTAGATAGGCAGAGTAAATAAAATGAGCTCGACTATTTAATTTGAGCCCTTGGATGAGATAAGGCTTTATTTAGATAGTTTTCTATGTAAAGAAAAGAAAATATTGATAAGGGTTTACTAGCTCAAATGCACCCTAATAAAGTGAAGAAAAAATGGTAGAATGAGTAGATGGGTAAGTAGAAGAAAGTTGCAGAAGTATGATGATTGGTTAGACAAAAAACATATTTATCATTTTTCATCATATGCTCCAAATATGAATGGACAATCAAGCATGCAAATGGATTTCAAAGTCAATTAATTAACCTCCCCCATTCATTTCACCTCTTTACTTAACTAATTTCCCATAATAAAGTTCTAAGTATTTAAGACCTTTAAGTCAAAGATACTCAGAGCATTTCTCTAACTTTTCGAGGGACCAAACCCTCGGCTCAAAGACTTGTGAATATCAAATACTAGATTTCCCTCATAAAATTCATCCCCGTGATCAGTTCATTCATTTTCCTAATAAAAATCCTTTTCCTAAGGGTAAAACATTATTTGCCTAGGAAAAGCACTTTTTCCCATATAAAGCACTTTCATACCATAAACCCAAAAAAATGCTTTACCCTAAGTATTAATGTAAATGTGTGAAAAACATGTATTTCACAAGAAAGCATTGTACTTAGTATTTTTCCCTTTTCCGCCCATTTGTCATATTAATTACTAACTTTTATTAATATATACAAAATCCTCGAAAAACCCAATTTTCGTATATATTTAATTCCCATGTATAAATTAGATCTACCCCTTAGTTTAATTATAAACTATATTACTACCCATATCCCACAAAAATAAATCACCCTGCCTTAGCCCTTAATTCCACATTAAAGCACCTCGATGAGATTAAACTCTAAATTAATCTCATATCACCATGACTAGGAGCTCGTCGGGCCCCCCACTAGCCACCGTGTAGTTTCACTGCCCGATCACCATGTGATCGTCCCCCCTCCTCATCTAATGGCCCTTATCCATATTGGGCAAACCCGACGTCCACCCTTTACCCACCTGATAAAGTGGTTTCTCCCCTAGACCCCTGTGCTACGTGTCATCCGATGAATGGAATCAGGTGGCCCCTCCTGATAACCACCAAGTAGTCAGAAGCGGTGTGACATAAACTATTTACTGCCTTCCTGCTACTCGACAAATCAACCACTAGGTACCCCATACCCGCCAAAACTAACTTTATATGTATAAAAGCCAAAAAGCCCCAAATTGTTTGCTTTCATTGACATTTCATCTGTGAACCTTTGTACACATGCATGACACCTGCAAACATCAAAGCTGCCAACCGACATACAATTTCACTAAAACGACACCACAGACAACCCAATCAACCCTGTAGCTTATATAAAGCCATTTTACCACTTGCAGTCGTCAGCCATCCTGCTCAAAGCCAATTCACCCTAGTTCCAGGTATTTAAATGAGAATTCACAAATATCTTGTTAATTTTGAAAGAAACCAGTTGCTGAGTGTTTTATTTAACATAAAAATTAATTAAAAATTGCACACCTTGCTGAAACATCATTGCCATAAATACTACAAATTACCCTCCTCCATTACTCAAATCCACAACAACTGAGAATGACGACCCCTATTACTATGGATGTGAGACCCATCTCCATGCCCCATTTAGACCTGGACCACCTTCCCTCAGCTGATAGAGATTTCTAGATAAAACATACCATTGTTATAGAGCTCCTGCTCAAAATACATTACCAAAGTAGGGACAAGTTCCTAAACCATGCTGATGAAATTGGCCTTTGGGAGTCACAGAACCATCATATCTCATGACTAGAAAGTACTTTTCACCATCACTCCTGAGTCTATCAATGAGATGCTATAGATCCAACTAGGGCCAAACCTAACTCCCCTCTCAATTGGAGACCTGTTAGACTTATATCCCAAACTCAACTCTGTAGGATTTGCCCAATTGATCCAAACTTTTATCATAGAAGAGAAGAAAACCCCGAAAGACCCCCTTCCATATGTAGCAACTATATTTTCTCCTTGGGGTCAAAATATTGTATCCATGATATATTGTGTTTTTTATTACTCCACAAGTGAGTACATTGATGAAATCATGCTAGCTTTCATGTCCATCTATACCCCAGGACAACCTCCTACAACTATTTATGACTTTGCCACATTCATAGCTAACAGAATGCATGAGCAGTTCACAAGAATGGGAAATGAAAGGGTTTTCAAATACTCCTCAGTTCTATACCACATGTTTTTATATTATCAATCATAGAAATACCATTTTACCCTTCAAAATATGGACACCAAGGGTCAGCCCAAGTTCGTCATTTTTTGGACCCCACTGATCCACTCGTACCAGTCTCCATACTCTTACTCTGATTTTATTGATTTATTTGTACACCCAGTCATGAAAATGTTGACTGGAAGCCCTCCTCCAAGGATCAATCCAGAAATAAAAAGAGTCCTCCAATTATCTAAACATATCAAAGTTGGTGACTGGTACCTTTACCAAAACCACACAGAACTCAGGATATATGGTTGCATGCTTGCACCATACAAATTTCGAAGACACCTCCCTATGAGGTTTTTTTCTTTAAAATATTATAGGCAAATCGTCAATGCAGATGATATAGATTTTGTAAATGCCAAGAAGAAGGCCAATTTCAAAATAAAAGACCAACTAGGCCCCCTCATATGCAACTCTAGAGAGGTTGGCCAAGGGGCAGACCTAATATTACAAAGGATGAAGTTCCAAATAATTTTTTTCTGGAGATACGATCCTTTGGAATTCAGCACAAAGAAAAGACAAAAGGTTAATCTAGGACCTTTCATTCACCATCCCATACCTGAGATAGAAGCTTATGCAAATCAAACAAAATGGGTGGAAGGTACCCTAGCAGACCAGGACAGCACTAGAGTAGATATTGAGAATGCTCTTCTTGATTTAGAAAAGTAACTTGATGACAGCTCTTTTCTCCAGGTACCACAGAAACCAGAAATTACCATGAGGACTCCTCCAATCATGCAGACTCCTCAGAATGAGGAGAAGGCCCCAAAAAGAAACAGAGAAGGATATTTCACCTCAGGGATGGCCACCTCTGATTTATAGCAGGAATCAAACAAGAGGCAAAGGCCAAATCCAACCTTTGAGTAGGAATACAATGAAGGCTCAGCTGAGATCACCAATACAGAAGTAAAAAGAAGCAGACATGCCACTCTATCTAGAGGCATATAAGAGCCTTCCACTTCACAAACACAAGTATTGGAAAGGCAACTCAATGTGGAGGTATATTCCTTCAAAATGCTTGCAGACAAAGACCAAGACATCAAGGAAATATATAAATAAATCAAGGCTAGAAATGAGAGGCTCAAAGCCCAAACTTATGATCAATCCCTAAAACCCACCCCTACCAATCAAACAAGGCTAATGTCAGCTTTGACATTAAGGAGGGGAAGCTACAGATGACCTTTGTGAAGCCTACAACTCAACAACTAAGAAAAGCCTCAGATTTCAAGAAAATAGATTTTGAAGTGCTGGCGATGGATATCCATCCCATAGACCAGATTGAGCTACACAAGCAAATAAGGGAGATGATATACTCCACTTTGACTAGAAAGTCCATAGCTGTCCACTAGCTACAAAACTCTTTGAATAGTATTTTGGCTCAATTCCAGTTAGAGAAGGCCTCCTCACAAGCCAAGGACACCAGGATCAAGTCCTTAGAGGACTTAGTAATTGAATTGGGACATGATCCCAAGGATATAAAAGTTACAGAACAACTTATTAAAAAGAAGAATGATGACATAGTTGCATTGAAAAAACAGCTAAAGATACCCTAGCTGCTTCATGCACAAACAGTAGAGGTTCTAGAAGCCCAACAAAGACATGAAGAGCTCATGGACTTAGTCCTGACGCTGAATGATCAACTCAAGGAGACAGAAAATGAGTTGGACACTTTAATTCAATCAAAGCAAAGTGAGTTGGCTACAAATTCCATAACTGTCATCCCCACAGTATCCACAATAGTTCCTTCTACCCTGGCAACATCACTGGCACCTACAGTTCCACTTGCAACAACCTTGCTAGCAACAACGGATTCTACTATAGCAGCAGGTACATCAGGAGAGAAAGCAGCAGAACTTGTCAAAGCCATGGAAGAGATGCCTATCCAGGCTACAAACATGAAAAAGCTAAAGGAAAAAGTGTCAAGTTTGGAAACAGACTGCAAACTTGCCCAACTAAAGCAAAAAGAAGAAACACAAAGGCACCAGAGAATGGGTGAGAGGATCAAAATCCTAGAAAAGGATTTATCACTTGAGAAGCCACTTGGACAAACCAAAGAAATGTTGTGGGATAATATCATTGATTCTGTCAATGATATTTGGCCATCAATCCAAGTTATTTTTGAGCAAACAGAGCTAGTGAAGATAGCTACTGAAGCTATCCAGAAAGCAACGCAACAATTGGGAAATAAACTTGAGGATGCAAATAGACTCATCCATTTCCTCAATAGCAAAAAAAAATATGAGCTACAGGAGCTGAACATTGAAGACAAAACTACCACCATTTTAGAAATAAGGAAGGTTCTTTCCAAAAGGAACCCTATTATTAATTTGGAAGAAAAGTGCCGCAATATGCAGGTAGCCATTAATAGGTTCATGGCTAAATTTCAGATTTTGAGGGAGAAAGGTTTGGCCAGTCCTATGGTCAAACTCATGACACAATTGGACTATGGGGATAGAATTAGAAAATTGGCCAAGGATCAAGCCAGTTCCTCATCCATTAGAGCCTTGCCAACAGGCAAAGTATTATACGAAAAATTTGAGAACTTGTTTTTCCTTGAGCATGAGGTAAAACATTTGTTCGTCACCAGGCCTAATAAATTTGCAAAGTACATTGAGGCTGATGAGATTTATAGGAGGATGATAAATGTAAAATTACCATATGCACAATGGTGGGAAACTGTGACTGAATTACTGTGATAAATTAATAGCTAAAAGTTACCACACAGTAAATACGAAGGCATCAGTATGAAACAGGTAAAGACATCACAATACGGTCAAAGAACAACAGGGTCAAAGAGTATCAGATGAAATATCAAAGTAAAGAAGACTCTGGCATGAAAATACCACAACTATTAGCTAGCATAAAGGGCTACATCTCAACCATAAAGGCCAGCATAACCATAATTAAAGGGACAAAGAGAAACAGTTCATTAGCTCTCTCTATCTTCTTGCTAGAAGATATTTGTATTCCCTAGAATAAATCTCAAGTTGTTTTGAGATATTTTGTAATACGCTTTTGTATAAATACTTCACAATTCGAAGTATGTAGGGTGGATTCCAAAAAATTTCTATCGACTATTTCTCTCGAATAAAAAATTCTATTGTATCAATGACTAGATTGGCTTACTGGATCAAGGAATAAAGATCAGACATTTAACGGGATTCTTGTGTAAAGAAAAACAGAAATAAGTATTCTCTCATGTTCAATGTTGTTTACTTTCATGTTTGTCGTAATCTTTATGTATCTCTGAAATTTTAATGTTGTAACATGGAATGATATTTCAGAAATTTCTTAAATGCACTCTATCTTGACTGTTATGCATTATTGTATGTTTTCTTCACAAATCTAAGTTAATAAATTCTTGATTTCTCCTTAGTTTAGGTGATTTCTTGTTATCAGTAGCAAAGGATTCTTAATTTCCCTTTGTCCATGCTTATCCTCTATCCTCCATTCTGATCCTGGTCTAAGGATTCTTGAGTGCCCTTTCACCCTGGTTAGAATTATTTCACCCATTAGGCCTAAAGATTTGCATTTTTCTCTGCTAGCCTACCCTCTGAACATTCCCTTTAATGAATTGATCCAATCCTGCTATCCATTAGTTGACTCCGTAGCCCAATGGCTTGAAGACCTAGCTCTATCCATCTGCTCTAAGAATTCCACCACCCAACCTTCAAAACAAAACCAAAACCCAAAAGAACACTAAGAACTAGCCTAAAATCCCATATAAAACAAAGTTAAATTATATAGAGAGTGCCCTCTCTGAGTCATAGGTTGGCTAGAGCCTATACTTAAAAGATTGGTTTGTGTTCACCTTAGTTTCTTCCTTCTTCTGATAACTTCTAAGGAAAATTCTAAGTGATAACACCCGTAATAACTCAACCTCAACAACTTTAACTGTCTTGTAACCAACGACTACCCAGGCCAACTCAATTACCATCTCAGCCAATAGAAAATCTGAGTAACAGAGTGGAGAGGTCAGCCTATAATGTGGAAGAAACAACATTATTTCCTCCATATTCTATTCTTCCTATTCAAGACATCCACTTGAGGTCAGGATATTTTCTACAAAAATATTCTCCACCAATCATAGAAGAACATTTTTTTTTTTGTAAACTGTGGAGGGACTACTTCTTCTATTTCATCAGGTCAAAATCATTACAAAAATGCGATGACCTCAACCCGCCCAATGGGAAACTGAGTATTTTGGCCATCTTAAGTCTTTTAATGCCATCCAAAAATAAAACACCTTGAGTCTATTTGCCCAGGCTATATGCACAATACATTCAAAGAGACTACCTATTTTCCTTATCTTCCTACTATATTCCACATTACAAAATTTGATGGACAAATTACTCTCTACAGTCTTCATATAAAAACAGAAAGGTGAGAACAATAAGACTATGCCTCCTTGCCTGGCTGCTGGTCCATATCCTTCTTAAGATCAGGGTGGCAGTGCTTTAGCTGCTGTTGTATTTCATCCATTCTTCTCTCCTGCATGAGAAGGGTAATCTGAATGTTCTTCAGCTCCTTCTTGAGAGTGGGAATCCCCTGAGAAAGCTCTGCCATCTCCATTTCTACTTGCTCCATGGATTTGGCAAGCAGTCTCCTCATGACCCAATACACATGCAGTGATTGTTTATACAGGGTCATGCGGCCTCTTGTGTGGCCTGGGTCCGGGAGTAGATAGACCCAATCCTCCATTTCTGGATCAGATTGGTCCTGCATGGCCTCCTCTTCTAAATGTTGTATAATTCTCCTGACTCCTTTATTGGTGTTTTGGTAGTAGGCCTGCTCAGTAAACTGCACTTTCCTCCCCGCTGAAGCCCTGGTTTTCCTTTCATGAGACGGAGCCTCCTCCTCCCTTTGGCTCCCTGTTTTTCCCCTGCCCCTGTCGCATTGTCCTTTCCGACCTCCCCTACCCCTTCTTCTGCTACCCTCTCCTACCACAGTCCGCCTACTCGGATCGTATTCCTTGCCTTCTTCCTTAATTCCTCCATGCCCGCGTCGTTTCCATCCTTCGTTCCCCCAAAGCTCCTGACTGCCCTCTGTTTCAGCGGCGCCTCTTCTTCCTCGTTTAGCCCGTGGCTGAAGGCAATTGTTCTCATCAGAACCGAACAATTCCACCTCCTTTTCACTGTCGTCCAAGACCATCACTGTGTCTCTGGCATCCTGTTCCAGTGCTTTTCCTTTATCCTTGATGCTCCACTTATTATCCCATTCAGTGGCCTCAGTCTCCCTGCTTTTCCTTCACGTCCTGGTTTCCATCATGTCCTTCATCTTAGCTCTGATCTCCTCACCCTGCTTCTCTCTACCTTCTGGACTTGTTCTCCTCATTAATCTCCTCTTCACGCTGAATCTTCGAGCCTCCCTGCTCTTCTGGTATTTATTAAGCCATCCACCTTTGCGCGCCTTCCTTCTCCACCACTCCCTTGCGATGCAGGCGTAATCCTCCTGCCACCTGTTCCTTCGATCACCATCCCTGTCCTGTCGTTCCTTACTTGAGCATGCAGACTTGCCATTTCCATCTGACAGGTCATCCCAATCACCTCTCGTCCTCCCTTTTCCCCTGACTCTCCACCTTGAAATGTGAATCCTCTTAATGGCCTAGCTGCTCCGGGCCATCATTACCTGATCTTCTCCTGTAATGGTTATTATTCCCACCCGCTTGTACCTCTGTCCTTCGCCCGCCGTCCAGTTCACCCCGATCGGGGGTCTCTTGTACTCATTCATGTTGGTTCATGGCTGTCTCATGGTCTTGATTTGTTATAATGACCAACTCCTTCCACTTCAGTTTCTCCATTTCATTCTGCCAATTGCTGTCAACCTTCCCTTCCGGATCATTACTCCCCCAGTTGGCAAGGAAGTCCGCCGCCCTGTTTCCTTTCCTCCAGATGTGGTTGATTATCAGGTAATCGAAACTCTTGAGGATTTCTCCTATGTCTTGTACTATCCTAGCCGTTCTCCAACTGCTCACTATCTGCTCCCAGTTTTTTCCATTATTAAGTTTTTGGATCATATCTATAACCAATTGCGAATCCCCTTCTAACTCTAGGTTCCTATAGCCATTCCTAGCTGCTATCCTTAATCCCTGATGAACTACCCAAAGTTCAGCTTCGTTGTTTGTCATTTCTCCTCCCCACTCTGCGTAAATCCATCTGATGCTTCCCTCACTGTCCCTAAAGATTCCCCCAACACCTGCATTGCCTGGGTTCCCTTTGGAGGCCCCATCGAAATTCAATTTTATGAAGTTCTCTTTAGGGTAATTGAATTGTTTAGGACTTCTAGCCTGTTTATTCTGCCTAATCTCTTTTCTGGGGTAAACCATTTCATATTTCATATTCAGCTTTTCCAGTATTTGTCCCTCCTCCTAATTCGTTTTCCACTCCTCTTCATTCCAATCCTCCGCTAAGATTGTTTCCTTAACATCCCTTAGGACACCCTTCCACATCTCTTCTGGTTCTATATGTTTCCCAAGGAAAATTCTTCGGTTTCGTTCTTTCCATAGGAACCAAATCATGAACCCCATTGTCAAGTCCCATGCCCTTTTAATGAATTTGTAGTTAAATTTTTCCTTATTCCATAGGAAAATGGTTCTTTTTATATCTCTGGGGTCTCTTCTTTCCTTACCATAGAGCTTTCTTGTCTCGTTCCAAATTTTCTCTGCATACCAACAATTGTTCAGGATATGGTTCTGGGTCTCATTCTCCTTATTGCGTAGACTGCATTTCGAAGGGCCAAGAAGGCCCCTCTTTTGGATATTATCCCAAGTTAATATCCTTTCCTTGCCTACCAGCCACGCAAATAAGGCAATCTTAGGCCACCATTTACCTTCCCATATGGTTTTCCATTCCAGGTTTATCTCCATCCTTTCCTAAGCTCCGATCAAATAATATGCTTCCTTAACCGTGAAGGACCCTTTCGTGGATTTCCCCCACCTCAGAATATCTTCCCCATTCCTAACTTTTATCTTCCTTGATTCCACTTCTTTCTCATATTCTTTTTGCTGATCTTGGGTGATGTTTTCCATCCATTCTTCTGGCTTTCTCCATTTCCTCCATATACCTTCTGACTCTCCCTCTCTCCAATAATCTTCAACATATCTCCTTCCCTCCCTGAGTGCTTTTTGTTGTATGTTCTGGAGAGTTGATATATTGACTAGTGTGTCTCTCTGCTACCACCCTTCTTCCCAAAACCTAGCATTTCTTCCTCCTCTTATTTCCCAGAACGCATGACTGTTGATTATACTCCTATTATGACTTGCCAGGTTCTAGATTGAATATCCTTTTGGGGTCTCTTCCATCCTTAGGATCTCTTCCATAGTTCTTGGCATATCGTACTTGTGCGTCCATATCCTCTTCCAGAGATCATTGCCCCCTCTCATCCACCGCCACCATAAGTTTGCCCCCAGCACCCTGTTTAACATTTCTGGGTCTCTCAACCCAAGGCCTCCTTCCTCTTTCCTTTTTGACAGATGTTTCCAGGAAACTAAGGCCCATTTCCTCTACTGGTTAGGGCCTCCCCAAATAAATTTAGTATATAGTTCTTTTATCTTGGAGCAAGCTCCTTTGGGGGCCACTATTATGGACAAAGGATAAATGGGTATTGCTTGTAGTACCGATTTAACTAGGACAATACGCCCCACTATATTCAAGGTTCTGAATGCTCAACTTGCCATTTTATTCTTGATTTTCTCTATAACCTGTAGCCAGTTTACCATTTTGGTTGGATGAAAATCAATCTGATTTCCAAGATACTTAGTTGGTAGCTCTCCTTGTCTGAACCCTAACGTCCTTGTAAGATGAGCTTTAACTAAATCTAGGGTGTTGAACACAAAGGTACAAGACTTTTCCTTGTTCACTTCCATACCTGAAGCCTCCATGAAAGTATCCAAGATTCTTTTTATACCCTTAACTTCTTTTACTGTTGCTTCGAAGAACAACATTATGTCATCAACGAACTATTGATGGGTAATTGGAATATTGCTCCCCCATAGCTTGAGACCTTTGATTCTTCTTTCCCTCTGTTCCTTTTTGAAGAACCTCCCTAACCCCTCCACCGCCAGTGTAAATAGGAAGGGCGAAAGAGGATCCCCCTGCCTTATTCCTCTTGAGGCGTTAAAGGGAGTTAAGGGAATCCCATTAATTAGGATTGAGAAATTCGGTGTTGAAATCATACTGAGAACCCAATCTACCCATCTATTGTTGAATCCAAAGGACTCCAGGACTCTTTTAAGATATTTCCAGTTTAGTCTGTCATACGCTTTAGACAAGTCTAGCTTTATCATCATTCCTTTCTGCTTCTTTTCCTTGATGGTGTGGATGACTTCCTGGGTTACCACTAGCCCGTCTAGAATTTGTCTTCCCTCGACAAACCCTGTTTGTTCTGGGGAGATTAGATTTGCCAGGAGGGGTTTTATCCTTTTTTCTATCAGTGTGGCGATGATTTTATAAATGAAATTACATAAAGCAATTGGGCGAAAGCCCTGCGCATTATCTGAGTTGGCCTTCTTCGGGATTAAAGTAAAGAAGGTTGAGTTTAACGCTGGCCATACCTTCTGCTTCAAATGGGATTCCTCAACTAATTCCAAAATCTCTTTACCTAGAAATCGCCATCCTGCTTGAAATAATTCCGTTGTAAACCCATCTAGGCCTGGGGCCTTTCCTTTCTTCATGTTCATCACTATTTCCTCTAACTCTTCTATAGTCACTGCTCGCATCAGGGCTTTGTTATGTTCCTCTGTAACCAACTTGGGAATTTCCTTACATATCTTCTCAATAGCTACTGCCCGATCAATTTGAGGCTCGGTCAGGATGTCTTTATGGTAATCAACTAAGACTTTCTCGATCCCTTCTTGCTCTATTACCCTTTCCCCTGCTTCGTTTCTTATGGATAATATCCTATTTCTCTGTCTATGTTGTACCATGGCCTGATGGAAGAATTTTGAATTTCTTTCTCCTTCCCTCAACCAATTGATCCTGGATTTCTGTCTCCATAGAATATCATCTTGCTTCCTTCTCTGCTCCAGTTTACTTATTAAGATTCCTTCTGCCTTGCAACTTTCCTCAGATCTCCCTTCTAGTATTATTCTTTGTTGGATTTCTTCCATTTCTTGTTCTAATCTCTGCTTCTCCTCCATGATGTTCCCAAACTCCTCCCTATTCCACTTTTTAATCTTCCCCTTCAATTCTTTTAATTTTAGCTGGAAAGTGTGCATTTTCCCTTTTCCTTGCAGTGTACTTTGAGTCCACCACTCCTCTGCCTTTTCCAAAAACTGAGGATTCCTAAGCCAGAAGGATTCAAATCTGAACGACTTTATTCTGGAGTTTTTCTTAATATCTATCTCCAACCTAATTGGCCAATGGTCTGAACCAAGAGTTGGCATTATTTTGGCTTCCAGAAATACGTCTCTATTCATGATCGACTCAGATACTAGAAACCTGTCCAATATGGAGGCAATCTGGTTTTTTCCTTCTCGACGGTTATTCCATGTAAAAATACCATTTATGGTTTGCATATCTACCAGCCTCTGCTCGGAAATCATATCATTGAACATATCCATAAAATGATCTGTCCTCCTTATTCCTTCTTTTTTCTCATCCACTGTTCTAACCAAATTAAAATCTCCTCCTATTATCCATGGCATTTCTGGGTAGAGTCCTCTAGCTTCTTTCACATTCTTTATGAATCTTTCTCTCTCCACTGCTATATGAGGTCCATAAACCCCTGTAATGAGGACTCTCTCAGCGGATCCTATCACTCTACAGGAGGCAGTTAAGATTCTGGGTAGATTGGTCCAGTTTTCAAAAATTAGCTCCTCCGAGTTCCACATGATTGCTAACCCTCCTGCAGTGCCGATTGCATCTTGTCCCATTACTTCATACTGTATTTTTAATTTTTTAATTATTCTTTCCATCTGCTACATAGTGATCTTCGTTTCTTGGATTATTACGATTCCTGGTTTGTCCTTTCTCAATCTCTCCTTTAAATACCTCTGTTTTCCTTTACTGTTGAGACCCCTAATCTTCCAGGATGAAATTATCATTTATAACTTCTTTGGTGGTTGTTGGAATACCTCCGTTAGAGGTATAACCTTACCTGAGTTAACCAAAATCTCGCCTACAGCCTGAATTGTCTCATTTAGGGTTCGTCTTCCCCTCTTCTGTCCTCCTTTGCCAGTGCCTTCCAATCTTATGTTGTTACTTTCAAATTCCCCTATTTGTCCCGTTATTTCTTCCCCTACTCTGCCTCTCTTTTCTTTGTATTTTTGGAATGTATCCTTGTATAACTGTTTCTTGGTTTTTGGTATAAATCTCTCGTCCAGATTTTTCCATTCCTGTATCATCTTCCTCATAATTTTCTCTTCTTCTATCCCTGAATCAGTTTGTGACCCAGATTCCATCTGGATTTGTTCTGGAGTTATCTCAGGAGTTACTCCCATCTCCTCTTCATTCTCCTTGGCCACTGTTGTGTTTTCATCCCTTGTTCCTTTACTAACTTCCATTGGTACTCTTTCGGTCTCGTCTTCCTCGTCCATTGTATCCGATCCCTCATCTTCATTCTCTTGAAGGACTTGAAATTTGTTCTGGATTTCTATTATTATAGGCTTCGACTTTTCTTGTAGCTTTTCTCCTTCTTTCCCTGATCTCTTCCTTCTGCTGATCTCCTAAAAACCTGCCTGTCCACCCTCTATTTTTTCTGCCCTTCTTTGTTCTTCTTCTTGTTTTTTGATGATCTCCTCTTCTCTATTCTGCGGACATTGCTTGATCAGGTGTCCATACTCATGGCACTGTCTGCACCTAAAGGGAATATGCTCATAGTCCAGAGGCTGCTGCCAAATCTCGTCCTGGTATTCTAACTCTATATATTCTGGTAGTGGCTCTGATATGTTCATATAGACGCATATTCTAGCATAAGACGTATATTTCCCCCTCTTCGTTGATTCAGCCACTTTGACAAAGGTCCCAATTTAATTACCAATTCCTTCAAGAATATCCAGGTCCCAAAACTCTACCGGTAAGCCAAATAGTCTGACCCATATAGGAACCGCTAGCATTCTCTCATTCTCTGGATTATATCTTTCTTCCCAGTGTCTCATAAACAGTCCTGCATTATTCATGAAGTATGGCCCTTCCTTAAAGGTTTTTTCCTTGTCTTCCAAGTTAGCAAAAATTATTGTAAAAAACCCTTTCGCCCCCAACATTAAATCTATGTGTCCTTTTGGCTTCCAACGTTGCTGGATCCATTTTACTAGATCCCTCTCAGTAGGCCAAAACCCAATAAATTTGCATATTAAAGCATGATCTCTCATATAGCATATGTATTCCTCAAGTTTGTTATTAGGAATAACATACCTGGGTTTTTCCTGTGCCCTTGGCAGACATCGGCCTCCTGTTTTGGTTTGCCACTGGTTCCCGAGGACCGGTGCCTCTCTGCTGCTCCCCCTTGCCCTATTCTGTGACTTGCTCCCGCTTGCTTCACCTACTGCTACGTTTTTAAAGGAGGGGATCTCTCCCCTCCCTTTCCTACTCTCCATCGCGCCCCTCAGCTCAACGACTTGTAAAACCCCTGTCTCTTACTTCAAATTCCTTAATTGTTCGAATTTCTTCACTGGAAACCTCACTTGGAGACTCCGCCGTCCCTCGTTTCCTGCCCCGATCGATGCTGCAAAACCCTAATTTTCGCCCTCTGCTCCGCTCTCATTTCCTTCACATCAATTGTTCTTCATTGTAACATGAGTATCAATCATAGAATAACAATTTGAATAAGGAAAACAATCTTAAAATAATCCATGGAATCAAATTCAGAAAAGAATAACTATTATGACTCAAACACCACCTTTCCCAGAAAGGTTAGTCGATCAGGAAACTTCAATTTCTCTTTTG
The DNA here is from genome assembly GCA_000404065.3 of Pinus taeda. Lineage (NCBI taxonomy): Eukaryota > Viridiplantae > Streptophyta > Pinopsida > Pinales > Pinaceae > Pinus > Pinus taeda. The sequence goes on from APFE030652592.1 coordinate 35,261, forward strand.
GAATTTGATACCATAGATGAATTAAATAATTCTTATGTCAAAATTCCTTTTTTTCAAGCTATCAAATATATTCCAATTTATACAAAAACAATAAAGGAATTATGTATTAAGAAAACTGGCAGAAAGAAAAGAGATACACCCATAATCCAGGTCATTGGAAAACTAGTTAGTCTCATGTCTGCAAAAACAACAATTGAAAAATATATTGATCCAAGGATACCTATGGTTGCCATTTCAATCAATAATTTTTCAGTTCCTAAAACATTCATTGATCTAGGAGCTCCTATAAATGTCATGATAATAGAAACTATGAAGTATTTAAAACTAACATATATCCGACCTACTACTACAATTTTAGAACTAGTAGGTATATCTAAAGTTGTACCGGAAGGAATACTTGAAGACATCATTATTTCTTTGGATTCATCGGAATATGTTGTAGACTTTCTAATCTTGCAACCAAAAACTAATCTAGGAGGCCATCCTTTAATTCATGGTAGACCATGGTTAGCCACAACAGATGCCTTCATTGGATGTATATCAAGAAGCATGATTATAGCACATGGAGATGAAAGGAAACATATCACACTCTATCCTCCTTCTCAATCTCCTTCTTTCTTATCATGGCCTCATGATCAATAGGAAGAAACTCTACCTACTTTAAGAAACTCATTTTGGCATTCATTACAGTGCTGAAGCATCTCCTCTATTGGTTGGTTTCACTGATTCCGATTGGGCTGGTGACCCTGATGATCGGAAGTCTACTGCTGGTTATGTGTTCAGGACCTATTACATGGGCTTGCAAGAAACAAGCTGCCATTTCTCTTTCTTCAGCAGAAGCAGAGTATTGTGGTGCCGTAGAGGCTAGTAAGGAAGCCTTGTGGCTTCATCAGATCTTATCAGAGTTTAGTTTTTAGTAGCAACATCCAACTACACTTTGGTGTGATAATCAAAGTGCCATTCAGATTTGCAAAGATGCAGTTCAGCATCAGCGCAACAAACACATTGAACTACACATGCACTTCATCAGAAAGCTCATTTATGACCATGTTCTTGAAGTGCAATATTGTTCAACAGATGATCAAGTTGCAGACATCTTCACAAAGGCTCTCACAGAGGCAAAGTTCACTAAACTTCGATTTATGGTTGGAGTTCGGGAAGTTGTCACTAAGGGGGGATAGGCTCTAGTGCCTCCTTCCTTCTCCTATTGTGTCATATTTGTAAATCCTTCAATCCTATCCCAAGTTGTTCTTAAGGGGGGATGTTAGGATATTCCGACACGTAGGAATAGTTAAGTATGACTTGGTCTAGTATAGAGTTAGGTAAAGTGTGTTTCTTTACTATGTACATTTGTAACTTACAATCCGACAGTCACGATATGTAGTGATCCGACGATTCATTCTCTCCTCGGTATTACTGACACTTGATCCGTGGCTTGACACCGATTGGTCCATGAATTCTATTGAAGCGCATGGGGGTCATTTGTAGGTTCACCGTGCATGAGAGAAGCTTATGTAAATTTTCATTCTTTTATTAATAAATTGCCTGTAGTAGCCACGTTGGCGCAGGCTGTGGACTGTTTCCCTCTCTGAGGGTTTTAACCACGTCAAAATACTGGTGTATTGATCTGTGATCTGTTTGTGAGTGGTGTCCTTTTGGTGTTCTGTCTGAGGAACTTACCCTATAAATTCCTACATTAATCAAGCCTTTAATTTTAGAGAAGAAGAAGAAAATGAGGATTTAATACACCTTTTTATCTTAGAACCTGATATTTCTAAGTAGCTACGAATAACAAAATATGAAGTTACAAATCATCTTATAAATCAATGATTTTAGGAAAATTGTACTACTCAATCATTACAAAATTCATTTGGAAGCATTTTTCCTACCAACTCAATTACCAATTCTCAAAGAAAAATCATTGAAATCAATCCTAGAAAGAATTTAAATATTGGTAATAATCTACAATCATCACAAGAAGAACAAGTAATTGCATTATTACAAAAATATTCAAAAGCTTTTTCTTGGGACTATACAAACATGCAAGGAATCCATCTGTTGTAGCAGTTATAACCACCCACCAAAATTTTTCCTTAGTTCTGCTTTGGAGCCCCAATACCAACCATCCTCAGCAGCATGTCTTGCACTATCAAGTACATGAGCTTTAGTGGTTTTCTAATAGATTTCCAACCTGTGCATGATAGCTTGTTTCAACCCCCCTAACAGGCTTCTTCTTCGAACTTGATCCAGCTATTGGTTGAGTAGGTCCCTCAAGAAATTGTACAATTCTTGAGGGGAACCAGCCTTCCCTCCATAAATTGAAAAAATCTGACTAGCACCCTGTTGGGCTTAGAAATTGCGCAATCCTATCAGTCAACCTTCCAAGTGAAAGCTATGTAAACTGGCCCAGTAGGACAACTCATCCGATAAATTGTGCAATTCTGGGCAGCAGTCAACTGCTCCTCCTAGAAATTGGGCAATCCCTTTGGGTAGCCAACCTAACTTCCTCCCAGTAATTGTGCAAATTTCTCCCTCATGCAAGCAAGTTGTTGCATGTGCCCTCAGATTGAATGGTTCCACCTAGGATCGAGAAAACTTGACTTGCATGCATGGGCTACTTTTTCCCGAAATAGAAACAAGAAACATTCAAAAATCATCCCTAGATTTTAGGGACCTTTTTCTAGTAGCTTGAGGTTACATGCAAAGATTGTTTTAGAAACTTTCCTCCAAGTGTCGCTTTTCCTAGATTTGTGGCATGCACGTCATGAGCCTCAAACTTATTTATTCAATGCTTCAGAGCTCATTCTTCACATCGATCTTGGAGATCTAACATCCCACAACACATCTGGGAGTCTTCGACACATCTAGCTCAACTATTTATGGGTAAGTTCACTTAACTTGTCTTTTGTAGAATTTCTGTCACTTTTTGTACTTTTTCTTGTCTGAGTGTTGTGTACTTGATTACTATGAATGCTTGCTATCATTTACATGCATATTATCTTGTACTAGCATCATTTCTGTTTTCGTTAGCATCTCATTGCTATCGTATGAATGAAACTGTTTTGCACGAATGGTCGTCGATTCGGCAACTCATCTCACACACATGCATGTTGTTCTGTTTTATGAATCTTGCATTCACCATTTACATGCATATTCATTCACCTCTACCTACACTCAATATTTCCATGCATTCACATCTTCATTTTCTTTCAGTTTTCCGTCAACGGGTCTGGGCAACCTTGGCCCAGACTTTGCCTCAACAAGGCAACATTGTGAAATTCTGAGAGGGAAGACTCTGCCTTCCTCCTAGGAAATGCACATTTTTAGCCAGTGACTATCCTCCAGTCTTGACTTGCACAATTTTGAGAGGCAATGACTGTTGGCCCAGAAAATTGCGCAATGCAGTTCGTCACCCTGCATCACTTGCTAGCTGGAATTATGCATTGCGCAATCCCAGCACCCAACAGGACAGTCTAGATTTCACATTGTGCAATTCAAGTAGCCAACTAGCCTCCAGATAGTCTAGAATGACTTTTGCACATTTCCTATTGCTAGTCTCCTAGCCTCCCAATGAAAATTACACAATCCTTGCGAGTCAATCCCTAGGAATGTAGCATGTCATCCCTCAAGTTTGCTTTGGTTTTAGCTGACAGATTTCTTGCCATGCATGTCGCCATGTCTCCAGATATTGCAGGTTTTCATCCTTCACTCAAAATTTCAAGATCAATGACCTCAAAGAGAGCAGGATCAAAGCTCACCGATGGAAGTGCAACTGGAGCAGTAGTTGGGTAAGTGTCTACAAGTTTGTCGATATATGAAGACACCAAGTTGATTTTAGACAAAGACATCAAACTGAAATGGCAAGAGGTCAATGATGCATTCTCAGGCACATTTGGGGAAGATCTCAAAGACCAGCAAGTCTATGTGAACATTCACAAGTCTAGCTTTTAATGGATTACATGCAGGTATCTTGTGTTCCCATGCACGGGACATGATACATTGGATTGTCTCACACATTGATCCCGAGACGATGACATTGAGAAGTGTCAGTGGGACAAATATTTCTACCTTCAGGATGTAGGATTATCAACAGATGTATTATTTTGTGAAGCTAGTGATCACCATGGATACACCTTTCAGACTACCCAACAGTAATGTGAACTCCATGGATATCCTGAAGAAATAGGTAAAGGAGCTGGCCAAATTTAGGATGACACCCAACGGGATTTACAAGATGAAGATACTATAGAAGGCATATCAATACTTGGTCATATTTTCATATCACTTGTATGGCCAAGAGAGCACGGAGACCTTCCCATAGATTTGGATGATTGTGTTGGACCAATTGGCCAGTGAAGGCAAAACATGAAACTGGTCTAACATGTTGGCTCACAGGCTAAAGGAACATGTAGCAAGAGATTGACAGCTGCCCAAAGGTTAATAAGAAGAAATATACATGTCCACGTACATCTTGGATTCAATCTATGCCGTTAGCAGTTCGTGGGCATGAAGTGGGCATGGACATCGGTGGAGACCTCTATGAACACTTATTGCAAACTATTTTCCGAATGCAACTTCAGAGGATTTATCACACAAGTGTCATATCATTTTTTCACCCTGGTGTACAAGATGATATTTGAGAAGGATCCACCTTACATGTTGAAGGAAACAATGGAGGCACTGATCGATATTGTAGATTGGTATGCCTCACCATTCGACACCTTCATACAGATGTACAATGTGGAGAAGGCTCTACATGTTTTGCCGAAGTTTTCCACAGACAAGATCATCATGTAGGAAGTATCATATCACATCTCAATAAGAACGTCAGCTAGGTTGCACCAGAAGAAGAAGGCACCTTGGCCCACTCTTTTGTTGCGGATTGGGTTGTACGAGATATGAAACCTCAAGCATGCAGACTTCGAAATAGAGGAGAACAAGAAATATCCTTTCGACGTCCGAAGCTTCAATCTATATGACCCACATTGTATTGTGAACGATCATTGGGCGAGAGTATAGTTTCTATGGATCAACGGGTTGTTTCATTGGGTGCAGGAAGAACCATGGAGATATTGTTACAATTTCTCTAGGCCCAATGAACCAGTCATCATCGCTATGGAATTATTAATGAAGAAGCATGAAGCAGCATCCAGGAGAGCACCAACGGCAATAGAAACAGAGGTAAACATACCAGCATGAGACAAAGGAAAGAGAAAGATCATCGACAATGCGAAGGCAGTAAAAAGCTACAAGTTTAGAGTAGACCCACTTGTATAGAAAGTAGCTTTGGCAATAGAGGCGAAGAGGCAACAATGCAACAAGAGGAACGCACAAAGGCAGAGAGAAAAACATAGAATGGAGGAAATAAAGAAGGAGCAACTCTAAAAGGAACAAGAGTTGCACAAACAGGAGAAGGAAGAGCAACAAGAATAGGTACAACAGGGGGTGCAACATGTACAGACAGATGAAACTATGCCTGTACAGGTAGGATACTCATCAGAACAGCTGGCACCAAGAAGACAGGGTGAACAATCGTAGGAGCAGGTCTTTGCACAAGAGATAGAACAAGCACTTGAATAGATGGATAAGGATATGGAGCAGAAAGACTTAGAGCAAAACATTAACCTCATTCCTTACCACCATGAGGTCAACCTAACATCTTCACCAGATCTGGAAGTAGAGAAATTCCCAAGCGACCAAGGAGACACTGAGATCCTTGGATATAATCTGGAAGGAGAGATGCACAACATGTCATTCGACGAGTCACAAAATAGAGTTGTGCAATATCACAGAGTGTCTACTATAGATGACAACACATCTTCTGCATAGTTTGAGGAACGAGTGATCACGTCTGATGTGTGCAAGAATCCAGCAACATTGGGCAATGCTACAAGAGCATATGCTGAAGCCAGTATCTTGCGTGTTCACTTCTTGATAGCTAAGAATGGTTGAATGGCTAAGGAGCTACAGACGGCCAAGTAAGGAGGATAACTGATTACAACATCCGCTCAAGTAGAGTTGAAGTAGGCAATACTGGATGAAGTATTGTCTCTTGAGGCAGTCATGCGGGCATTATATTCCAAGTTTGGTACCATGCATAAGGTAGTTGTCCATCTCAATGGTTGGCACCAACAATGTACTAGGAGAACACGTATCTTATCAAATGTGCATGATGTTGTTGACTACATGAAACATGGACAAGGAGATACAATGGATCCCGTTACACTTGCCCAAGATGATGAAGCCTAGAGCGGTCGAGCTGAAAGCATGCATCTAGAGTCAGATTCAGAACTATGATGATCTCTTGCAACTCATCACTAGCTTGTAGGCTTCCCATGCATGGGTACTCAGGAGTATGGATGTTATTGTGTGCACACATGTGATTCCATCTATTGGGACACTCACCGAGGCAAAGACAAAGGCACAAGTCTGACTCAATCTTGACTCATACTTTGATGAGTTGATGTGCATAGCCACTAGTGTGGTTCAGTGTAGACATTATGCATCAATATGTCACTGCTTCAGCCGTACTCAAGACAATGATGTGCATGCTATCAGATGAGTTCGATAGAGGAACTAGAGTAGTGTACCCAGATGATACAGAGGCAAGAGTTTAGTTTCAGAAAGATGTCACCATAGAGTACACAGACACGATCGCGAACTACCGTGCTTGGCATTAGTTCACTATTGTCAACCACCATGAGGATGTCGAAGAGCTAGTCTTCCCATAGTTATCCAAGTCATAGTGATGTCTTGCATGGCTTTCTCAAGCTTATTTTGTCTCACATGGGTACATGTGCAGGTAATGTCTTGTCAGGTGGAAGTTCAAGTGTCGATAGTTGGATGTAACAGTCATAGAGTAGATGAAGAGTCATGAAGGTAGATTAATTGTCACAAATGGGAATGTCGAGAGCCACCCCACCCTTTCCTATATATAGTCCCTCATAACTCATTGTGGAGTATTTTGGTTAGCCAAGCTTCCGATAGGAGTATCTTAGAGAAAGCTTGGAGAGTATTGTAACGAGCATTGGCTTCTCCACTATGCAGAGCTAGTATATCTCTTTGAAGGAGTAGGTGATAGTGACTGTAACGTTCTACTGTCAGAACTAGTGGTTTGTCATGGTTGTATTGTGTGATTGGAACTTTCACATCTTAATATAATAGAGCTAGCACATTTCATTGATATGTCATATTGTATTTAGGCTATCTTGTTTACTCTAAATGATATATGTATATGTTTGCTTACGCATGCATGTGTAGCTATTTTCTGTATATGTATGTATGAATCTTACTAAAATTTGTTGTTGGTTTAACCATCACTTTGGATTGCTAGCTTACTTGCCTTCCATGTTGTGATTCATCTTTTCATGTGTGTTCCCTTCTTAACTCTATCCTTTCATAGGTTTCCAAGGGGCACACTCACCTCACCCTCCATGTGTTAGAACCGCTCATGCACCTTCCTTGACTTTCTCCATATGTCACATCCTTGCTACCAACAGGGACATCTTACTTGCCTCTGTGCACAACTGCGTCAAGGTGATACCGTACGACCCACTATTGGGACTCCTACACCAAATAGTCTGAGGTATAGTTGGGACTTATTACCGGGGAGGACCCCTAACATATTGGTGGGTCCATCACCATCAACACCATCCAAAAACATGTATCCATCATGTTACCACTCCTCTAGATCTCCAAGGTTGAGGAAGAGTCCAGCTAAGGTAGCCACAAACTAAAATTTTTAATTGATCGCTAGCCCTACCAAGCCGGAGAGGGCTCTATCCAAAGAATCACAGCCAAGAGGGTTGGATTGGTTAGGGTTTTAGGCTAGGTATAAAGTGTAGAGGATTTTTTGATTTGAATTTATTAGGTTATTGCTGGATGAGGGTATTAGGTCAAAAAGGCTAGGTCAGGGCAAATCAGATATGATTGCAGACATTCAAAGGGGAAAGGTAGGTAGGAGTCTTAGAACTTAAAAGGTGATTTGGTGAGATGGTTTAAGACTGTGGAGGAGTTAGGAAGAGAATATGAGATGTATTCTTCCTAAACTAAAGAATGATGGATACATTATGATAACTTTCCCAAATTAGAGCATGAGAAAACATGTATTCTATCTATCGACTTTAAAATTACCATATAGTAGATATGAAATGGTTTATGAACTTACACAACATTTATACAAATCATGACAAATAATAAACAATGCTAAGCATTCATACCACATGATGTATCCCAAAGAAATAGCTACAACTCATCTATTAAAACTGGCCAAAATATGACACAATAGTGTCTTTGATCACTAGTACAACATCCAACTGAGTCCAACCTCTAAAAATAGTGAAGAAAGGGAAGATATAGACATCAAAACAACCATGTCCCATCCTCAGGGGTTGAATCCCTGAGTTGAGGAAGAGATCCACAAAAATCTGAATTGATACCTGGAGTGTAGGGAGGTTCAAGTGACTCCTCCCTAATTACATTCAAACTTATTCATTTGTCTCGATGATAAAATTTACCTAATGAATATACTTGTAGGTAACTTATCCACATCATTATTACATGTAAAACATCAATTGCGTCAGTAAAAATTTGATTTCCAAGGATGAAAATTAAATCTAGAGAAAAACAGTGAAAAATCAGGCAACTGGTCAAGTGTGCCATCTTTCTGTCAAGTGCACCCTCACAGTGTCAAGTGCGCCCTCCATCTTGAAGGATGATTTGGACTGCCTTCTTGGTGTCAAAATTGAGTCCAGGATATCTCATTGGAAATATTTTCCTATCTAGTTTCCAAATCAGCCTTCAGTTTCCAAAATGGACTTGATTTGACCCTCGAAAAGTTGATTCTCCTAAGACTGGTTTGTGCACATTGCGTAGGCCAAAATTGAGGCAGAAACATGATTTTTTTTTCTTTTTTTGCCCTTCTCACTGCTAGTTTTGCAAACTAAGGTTGCAAACATGGTTTTCTTAGATGTATTTGTCAATTTTCATCTAGTGGTGGCCTCCATTTGCTCAAAAAGTGCCCAGAAAAGAAAAAAATTGCAAAAATGAGCCAAAATGCTTCAAAATTGGTGAAGTGGTTGAAGTTGGTGTGGCTAGGCTTGGATTGAAGCCTCTGCAAGTATATCAAGTTTCTTTTTCTCTTCTTAGTGGGTTAGGGCTTTAATCTTTACATTTGTTGCCTTGAGCTTTTCCATTGCATTTCTTTCTCTTTTGGTATAGGGTCTTAATGTCAAAACCCTAGTGAGGTATGATTTTGGTGGAATGTGGCTTTTAGGAATAAGGAATGGGAAAGGGAAATTGAGGGATATGGTTCTAGGGATTTATTAAATGGGGGAAGGGACAGGGAGTAGTAATATGATGAAAATCAGGATGGGGAAATTATTTACAGGTTGGGGGTTGGGAGCCTAGGTAGTTGTAGCACCTAGGGCTTAGGGTATTAGGATAAAGGGTTTAGGGAAAGGGAATTGTAATGAGGGAAGCGTATGAAAGTGTAGAGGAATGAAATTTGTGATTTAAGAGTGCAAATGGTGATTTGAGGGAGATACTATGGTTTGAAATGATTAAAACACCAAATATTTAATGAAACTTTCAAAATACCATAAGGAATGAGTGTTGGAGGAAGATAATGATATATTTAATTGTCACTCACTTGTTGGAGGTTGAAGACAAGGTTACTGAAGCTTTGGAGGAAATTTGGTGAAGTCTGGAAGCATTTCTGGCTTTTCTGGGCAAGTGAGCAGTGCCACAAGGAAGTGCACCCTCTCTTTGGAAAGTGCATATCACCAGAAGGAAGTTCGTAGCACTAGAAGCAAGTGTGCAACACTAGAAGGAAGTGTGTAGCACCAGAGGGAAGTGTACCCTCCCTTTGGAAAACACACAACGTTGACTTCAAATTAACTTTTCAGTGCCTATCTGATGTCCAAATGGAGCTCATGATAGCTCATTAGAAGGATATTTCTCTTGGCTACACAATGGACATATCAATCACTACAAATTATCAAGCATAGCCCCTCAAAAATCAATTCTCCCAATACTGGTAAAACATGAAAAATTAGGGTGCAAAAATGAAGTGTGCTCTTGCAGGAAATGTTTGGAGGTCTTCCTCAACCCCAAATTGAGCTCATAATATCTCATTGGAAATTCATTTCTATCACGTTATCATTTGACTCATAAAGTAAGTCATTTGGACACTCTAGCGAGGATAAAATTTTATTTTCCAAAGGTCGCTCCAGAAGTATCGAGACTCTCTTGTAGAAACTACATTTTTTACATTTCTCCAAAGCCCATGACGACTATGTAAAAAATGAAGGATTTTTTCATCCTTAGCCTAGGATGGACCAAAAACTTTCACTTTTGTCAAATTCACCTCTGTTCAGTCAAAAACATAGTTTAAAGAAAAACTGGCCCTATGTGTGGCAAATGATTTGTCTCTTGGAATGACTTCTTGAAAAATGATTGAGACATGGTGTTTATGAGCTCAAATGACCTCATATTTTCTGATATGACCTCCCTTATGCCTCCTCTATTGAGATGTCTCTGACTCCATAGCCAACCATAGCTCAGTGGGAGAGGAAATTAGGGTTTAGTGCTTGTGGAAAATGATGATTTAGGCACCCTTGGGAAGACAACTCCCTTTGACAGTCACTTAACGCTTTGAAACTTTACCCTTTCACTTGACTATTCCTTTGGAAAATTGATCTTTTGATGGTCTGGTATCTTTGGAAAACTGAGTTAACAACTTGGGAACCTTGTACTTATTACATTTAAAGGACATAAAATTACAAAATGAAAATTAAAATTATTACATTTGAACTCAAAATTACATGATGAAATAAGCATTTCTCTTTAAAAATCATCTTCACTTGGTGAAGAGATGTTATTTGATCACCCTTTACTTGTTGGCCTTATGTAATGGAATGGAGTTTTATTGGAACCTTGGAAACCCTAATGACCTAATGAAACCTTGAAAAACCCTAAAAGACCTAATGAGACCTTGAAGGATTGAATTTCAAGATGACATAATGACCTCATGACTCATATAAATGGCATGATAAAATTAACTTTATGGATGATGTACAGTCAACAAGATATGAAACTGTGCCAATAAGTAATCACATTTAGGGAAGAGTGATGTTTTTTTAGACTAGGACTACCATTAGTGACTAATTTTTTGCATGACCTAGTGGAATGATAAAACAAATTCTGACTGGGACCATTAAAATGAGTATGAAAAGAAGAGTTTTGATCACTGATTGCAGTATGGAAATACTGACACTAACATTTCACATTTACACAGATGAAACAATCAAATTAGTTAGACAACCACAAAGAAAAATGAATCCAATGATGAAGGAGATAGTGAAAGAGGAGTTGTAGAAACTATTAGAGGTAGGATTTATCTACGCTATTCCTAATAGTCAATGGGTTTCTCCCTTAGTTTTGGTGCCAAGAAAAATGGCAATTGGAGAATATGTGTAGATTATAGGGAACTAAACAAAACAACATTGAAAGATCATTTCTGACTACCATTCATCGATCAGGTACTATGCTCATTAGTAGGGAAAAAATTATTTTCCTTTCTTGATGCATTTAGTGGCTACAATCAGATCAGGATAGCATTAGAAGATCATGATAAAACTATAGTTACTTGTCAATGGGGAACATATGCTTATAATGTTTTACCTTTTGGACTATGTAATGAACCTACTACATTTGAAATAGTAGTATTAGCTATCTTTGCAGATCTTATACATGAGTGTGTTGAAGTCTACATGGATGATTTCACTGTTTATAGAAGTACATTTGATGATTGTTTAAATAATCTTGAAAAAATTCTAAAACGATGCATAGAGAAAAACTTATCCCTCAATAATGAAAAATGTTTTATGATGTTGACTAAAGGGATAGTGTTGGGATACCAAATTTCTTCTTCTGAAATTAAGGTAGACCCAACAAAGATACAAGTCATTGTAAACTAAATGCCACCAACAACACAAAAAGAAGTAAGAATTTTTTTGGGATATGAAAGCTACTATAGAAAATTCATTGAACACTTCAGCAAAATAGCTTTACCCTTCCTCAAATTCCTTGCAAAATACATTGAGTTTCATTGGACTACAAATTGTCAAAATGCATTCGAAAAATTGAAAGAGAAATTGTCTATAGCACCCATTCTTAGAGGACCAAATTGGTCATTTCCATTCCACATATCCATTGATTCATCAAACACAACTATAGGAGCATCTCTAGGACAAAAATAAAATTAGTTTAACTATGCCATTTATTTCATAAGAAAAAAATTAACTCTAATAGGATTAAACTATACAGTAACTGAAAAAGAAATGCTGGTTGTTGTGCATGCAGTCTGTTGTCCCTTAAGTGTTGGGTTGTGTTATATTCTTTCCACGACTAACCTACGTAGTGAACCGGGGGGTTATAGGGGGGCGGGTAGCCCCCCTCTATGGGGTTCGAGGCAGCGCCCCGAGAAAATTTTTTTTTGGACCCTATATTAGGTTGGGCAAACCTACCTATGGTTTTTTGGTCCACGGTTTTGGACGCGATGGTTTTCGGTCCATGGTATTGGATGCTTCGACATGTATAAATATGTATTGTAACATTGAAAGGAATATAATGAAAAATCAAGCTGGTAGTCTCGGTTTTGAGATCCAGTGGGAAATCTCTGTGTATATGTGTTTTATGTGTTATGCTCTCGCATTTTTATTTTTCCTGTGATTTAGAATTCGTATGCAGGTAATTTCTGTACGGGGTTAAAACCTACATTTGGTATCAGAGCTTTTTTGGCTTCAAGGGGACGCCTTTGTTGCTGAGGGGTTTTCGCTCGGGCCTGTGGTAGACCCTGTTCAGTGGGAGATCTGCGAGATCGATTCTGGTGGTGAAAGAAGATGGCGAGCAGCGGAAAGATAGAGATTGAGAAGTTCAATGTCAGAGTTTTGAGTTGTGGAAACTCAAGATGGAGGATCTGTTGGTGGATAAAGATCAGTGGATCGCGGTAGATCTGGGTACTAAACCAACGGGAGTGACCGATGAAGAATGGAAGAAGTTGGATCGAAAGGCAAAGAGCACAATACGATTGTGTGTCTCAGATTCCGTATTGTTGAATGTATCAGGGGAAGCTACGGCGAAGGCTTTGTGGGACAAATTAGGGACTTTGTACCAATCTAAGTCTCTGGTGAATAACTGTTCCTGCGGAAAAAGCTGTATAACCTGAGGATGAAAGATTGAGACTCGGTGATAGAGCATCTGAATGCGTTTAATACTGTGTAAGTCAGTTATTATCTGTTGATATTAAAATTTCAGATGAAGATAAGTGCATCAGTTTGTTGTGTTCTCTACCAGACTCGTGGGATAGTCTGGTTATTGCAATAGGTAGCAATGCAACTGCTTTGTAGTTTGAAGAAATAGTCTTAGCCTTGCTAACGGAGGAGATGAGACGGAAAAATATGGACAACCAGAATGGTGATTCCTTGTCTGTACGAGGATGGTCCCAGAATAGAAACAAAAATAAGTCATCGAGTGGGAGATCTAAATCTAGAGGGAGATCTAAATCTCCAGGAAAACCTACAAAGGTGGTGTGCTGGAAATGCGGAAAGGAAGGGCACTTCAAAAGGGAGTGTAAATCTAGAGCTCCTGATAAAGGAAAGGGTTTTGACGATGCTCCTTCTGCAGAGGCGAAAACCACCTCAGATGAAGGTGGGGATGTGTACTTGGCTTCTTCAAGTACACATGTAGATCATGAGGCATGGTTAATTGACTCGGTGCATCCTTTCACTTCACTCCCCATAGAGAGTGATTCTGCGAGTATGAGAAATACGATGGTGGTGATGTCTTCTTAGGAGATTATAGGAAGGCTAGAATCATTGGTTGCGGAAAAGTAAAGTTGAAGTTGCAAAGGTGGAAGGGTTAGAACCCTTCCGGGTGTTCTGCATATTCCTGCGTTGGCCAGAAATCTGATTTCTGTAAGCAAGTTGGATGATGCAGGTGTAAAGACAGTGTTCGAGAAGGATACCTGCAAGATGGTTCGAGGAGCACTAGTATTGATGCGGGGAGTTCAGACTGGAACTCTCTACAAGCTACAAGGTAGCACTGTTGTTGACGGGTACAATAGTTGTATGGTTCCTGAAAATGGAGCAGAAAATCTAGTGGTCTCTGGAGAGAAGACCATGTTGTGGCATCAAAGGCTTGGACATATTGGAGAGAAGGGCCTTCGAATACTTCATGGTAAAGGTATGGTAGAAGGTATGAGTAATAGCTCTCTG
>APFE030652592.1:53801-71135 GCA_000404065.3 Pinus taeda
AGAAAATTTTTTTTGGACCCTATATTAGGTTGGCCGAACCTACCTATGGTTTTCGGTCCATGGTTTTGGACGCGATGGTTTTCGGTCCATGGTATTGGATGCTTCGGCATGTATAAATATGTATTGTAACATTGAAAGGAATATAATGAAAAATCAAGCTGGTAGTCTCGTTTATCCAGTGGGAAATCTCTATGTATATGTGTTTTATGTGTTATGCTCTCGCATTTTTATTTTTCCTGTGATTTAGAATTCGTATGCAGGTAATTTCTGTACGGGGTTAAAACCTACATTAAGAAACCAATTTCTTGGCTGTGTAGAAATTGTGCTTAAGACATTAATGTTTATTAATACTGTCACTTATTTGTATGGTGTATCCTCAAATGAAGGACCTGAAAGACCTGGTTTTTAACCCTTAATACTTAGCTGATATGAAAATCTCAAAATTCCATATGAAGTTGGATATAAATGTTGAGTGAAGAATGCTTTGAAATGTTAGAGACAATATGTTATTTTTTAGATAAACTATTATCTATAACAGTTTGAGAAGTTAGAGAAAATATTTTGTCTTTCATAGAAACTATTATCTGTAACTTAGAAGAATGTAGAAGTAGGGGTTTTAAATATAGGAGTACTCTTTTAAGGAATTTTAACTTCATTCACATAAGTAAACAAAGACCTGCAGCTTCATTACTATACTTAAAGAGAAGAAGACATATGATGGCACATTACAGAGAAGTTACAAAATCATACCCAACAATGTGTGGAAAACTTTTGATTCTTTCATTAATCAACAATTTATCAAAAATATAGTAGCCTGGTCTCCAGGTTTTTCAAAATTCAAACCCTTTTTCTATAATTTTGCCTCTTTTTATACATCATGAGACAGTTGGTTATCACCAAAACTTTAAAACCACTTAATTATCTCCTCACTGCCTAAAGTAAAAGTTATTACAAAATATTACATTGGAGGGTAAAAGACACCTCATTATTCTCAAGAAAACAAAATAACAAGAAATAACAAAAATTAGAAGGTGATTGTTGGCTTTTTGGGGCCTGACCTAGCTTCGGAGTTAATTGGCCAAACAAATCTCTGTACCACTGGCTGTTTCAGAAATAGTCCGTAGATCATGGACTGAAGTCTCACCCAAAGTAGTATGGAGGGGTGTTGGAACCAGGTTTCCACACGCTTGAGATTTCTGAGGGGTTGATTTGGTCCAACTACTAGTTCTTGTGCACAGGTTGCTTCGCGCACTTCCCTGGCCTTCACACCTTGATAGATTCACCTTTGCGCAGCCCTAAGTAGGGGCTATGGGGCTTTCACACTGTTGGAGCAACGTTTTGCACTATTCCCTTAAATCACACCCGAGATCTTACTTATCTTCCTACACCAGTTAGTTATCTTCGCATAAATAGATGCCTTGCGTTATCTTTATTTATACAACATGTTCATATAATTTTGCGTAGGAAATAAAAAATAAACTTGCAAATTATACCCAATAATACATAAAGCAGGAAAAGATGCACATAAATATGGTAAAACTTCTCTTTACTAATGCTTTCAATGGTTACAAACTCGAACTTCCCTGCACACTGAGTTGTAGGGGTCCGCGCACTCAGCTGTAGACTACTAGGCCTCTACACACACAGCTGCAAAGCCTTCTCCTAATCTACAACCCAAAGGCACACTTTACACTTCGACTCAATCCCTTGGACTCATCATGCTTCTATTCTATTCATTAGCTATCTTCTACATTTAGAGCCTCACTCTATTTATACATTCCCATGGTCCGCGGAACATGGGTTAGTCTATCAAGCCGACATTACATTACAAAAACAAGGGTGAACAACCCTGTGACTCTATTATGACTTCACGCTCCCTGCCCATAAATCACAAAGCCTTTACAAAGGACTTTGTCAAAACTTGCGTTTTAAGCCCCAAAACATGCTTTTGGGGGATTCCACACCCAACAGGCCCCCAACACAAACATTGTGACTCACCCTCGAGTCACTCTGTCGGTGTGGAGATCAGCACATGACATCCCTCCAACTCTACTCAAACCGCTACAAGGTTAGCAGCACATTGAGTAGCTGCTGCTGAATCTCCTATACCCGTTGTTCTGAAACTGTGGTGTCAAAACAACTTCCTTACATCTATTCCTGCATCCCCTGCCTCCATTTATAGTCCCATGCCTTCGTTCGACCACTTGGAGTGTGAAGACTGTGCTTCTACTGGATAGTCAGATAGCTAGGCCACCCATGTAGGGCTTCAATCGACTGCCATTTACTTTGCCTGGGAAAGGTTGTCCATTTAGATTTACCAGTTATACCATGCCTCTGTCTGTGACCTCCTTAACAATGTATAGTCCCAACTAATGCATTCTGAATTTTTCCAAGAATTTATCAAACCTATTGTCATACAGTAACACTAAATCATTTACCTTGAAGGTGCGCAACTTAATATGGCGATCATGCCAAGACTTCTCGCGCTACTTTTGTACCTGTTGGTGGAAACCAGCCAAGAACTATTCCTCTTCAAGTTCTTCCAACTACGCGAGCCTCTCTTCCAGGGCTTCGCGGTCCATCATACCTGTTGGTACTACTATGCATAGACTAGGCACAATATACTCCATTGGCATGACAACTTACATGCCATAAACCAACCAGAAAGGTGTCTATCCCATCAATTTCTTGCATGTTGTCCTATCAGCCCATAGTACGATAGGTACGCACAGGTCCCAATCACTGCGCTGTGCATTGCATACTTTGGTCAGTGCAGTCTACAGTATTTTCTTGAATGCTTCAACTATCCCATTCGCTTGTGGGCGATACGGTGTGCTTTTCTGATCATACACCTGAAACGCTTCTGTTAGAGCATTGATTGTTTCCTCCAGGAAATGTGTACCATGATTTCTCATTAAGATTTTTGGACATCCAAATCGAGTCAATATGTGTTCGAACAAAAACTTCACAACTGTGGCAGCCGTGTAGACTTTGACCAGCTGTACTTCTACCCAATGAGTCAGGTACTTTGTCGCGGTGATAATGTACCTCGCGTCCATCTTTCCTTGAGGTTTGATAGGTCCTACAAAGTCAATTGCCCACTTTTCGAAGGGATGCAGCGTGATTTGTGGATTCAAAGGCATTTTGTCCCTCTGTGATGGTTTACATGTTATTTGACATATATCACAGGGCTTACAGTGTGCTTTTGAATCCTGATGAAGGGTTTGCCACCACAACCCTGGGCAAAGAATCTTTTGTGTGGTTGCTCACCCTGCATAGTGTCCTCCTGCAGTGCCCCCATGCGCTTCTGCGAGGATCTGACTTCATTCAAATTCAGGTAGATACCTTCACAGTATGTCGTCATTGCCCTTCTTATGTAGGTTCCTCGCGATGATGGAAAAATCAGCCGCGCCCACCACCAATTCCTTCTTTTACTGGATGAAGTATTCTTTTGGCACAGTCCCCATTGTTAGAAAGTGGATTATATCTTCAAATTGTCCGTCCTCTATGCACACGACAAAGAGTTGTTCATTAGTTAATCCTTCCTCCAAACTAGTAGGTTCCTCTCACGTCTCAATGTGCAACAAGTGATCCGGTCCCGCGTTCAGGCATTCAAGCTTCACAATGACCTCAAAATTATATTCTTGGAACAATAAGAGCCACCTGCATATGTGCCCCCCCAACACAAGCTTATTGACAAAGTATTTTGGCATGGAAAGGTTTGTATACATCTTGAAGTGTCCCCCTAGCAAATAGTGTGGTAGTTTTGGAGCATGTACACCATAGCCAACCCCTCATGTTCAATTTTGGAATAGTTATTTTCTTCTTTAGATAACCTACAACTTGTGAATGTGATAGGGTGATTAGAGCCCTCTCCACCCTCCTTTGTTAGTACCTCTCCCAGCACTAGACACGATGTGTCAACATGGACATGAAACTCCATGTCCCATTTTGGGAAGACCAAGATTGGTGTGGAGGATAATTTCTCTTTTAGTACATCCAGGCTCTTCATGCAATCATCATTCCAATAGAATGTGACATCCTTTTTCAACAGTTTCTCCATTGGCGTGGTGATCTGGGCATAGCTTTTGATGAACTTCCCATAATACCCCGTATGTCCCAGGGTAACGCGCAACTGTTTGATACTTCACGGTGCTTCCAAATTCAGAATTACTGCAATCTTCGGTAGGTCTACCATCATTCCCTATGTGCAGACCACATGTCCCAACAGGTTTCCAAAGGGAACGAGAAATGTACACTTCTTGAGGTTCAATGTGATTTGGTGTCATCGGCAAGTATCTAGTAACATGCGTAAACTTGCTACATGGTGCTTAACCAATCCAAATATAGTCCAATCATCCGAATAGACCTCTAAGAATTTTTGGATATATTCTTTGAATGCTACTACAACTATGCGCGAAAATATGGTTGGCACGTTCTTTAACCCAAATGGCATAACGGTGTATTGAAAGAAGCCCCACTCAATTACGAAGGTGGTCTCGCTTCTGGCTCCTAGTGTGATTTTGATCTGGTGGTACCTTGAGAACCTATCAGTAAAAGAATATTATTCTTGTCTGTCAACATTTCCAATACTTCTTCTGTGAACAAAGTTGGGAATGGGTCGTGAACACATGCATCATTCAATTTCTTGAGGTCCATGCATATTCTTATCTTTCCCTTCTACTTCTTTTCCTGTATTACCATAGGGCTTACCCAGTCAGATTCTTCCACTCACTCAGTGATTCCAACTATGATCATTTTGTCTAGTTCTACGTAGACCTTTTCCTTGTATGTTGGCTTGTTGGGGCCTGACCCAGGATCAGAAGTGATTTATCCAAGCAAATATTGGTACTACTGGCCCTTTCGACAATAGTCCATGGAGCGCAGACTGAGGTCTCACCCAAAGTAGTATGGGAGGGTGCTGGAACTAGGTTTCTACACCTTGGGGATGTCTGATATGAGTGATAGGTACGCGGTTCAACCTCTGTGCTTACCAAATTTCATGCACTAGCAGGATCTTCGTGCAGATCCATTTGCAGTACGATCAGTATTAACTACCCCAGTCTTGCTTAATTAGAGTTTGTTCGTTAATTACTTAGAAGATTTCCATTCATAACGATACATACAAGTGTGCACATATAAGTAAACAAACATCATCAACACATAACATTCAAATACAGATCTATGTACCAGATGCACAATATGTCAAACCAACTTATCTTTATTAATGATGTCTTCCAAGATCAATTCAATACAGACTCATCTTCTCCCTATGCACTGAGCTGCAAGGGTCTACGCACTCAGCTGCAGACTCTACCAAGCCTCTGCACACTCAACTACAGAGCCTCCACCTATCACTACAACCCAATACACTTCAGATTCACTTCTACCTTCTAACCATGCCTTCGAATCTATCTATTACTTGTCAAAACTTCAAAAAATATCTTCATACTTAGAGCCTCACTCTATTTATACAATCCCATGGTCCGCGAAGCATGGGTAGGCCAACACACTTTACATTAAATTACATTATCTTAGGGCAGAAAACCCTAGACTCTCGTGCTCCGTGCCCACCTTTCGCGGGGTCTTTAAATTACATTTGACCAACACTCAGGCTTTAAGCCCCAAAAACATGTTAAGGGGGGATCCGATTCCCAACAGGCCCCCAACACAATCATCGTGACTCATCCCCAATCACTCGACTGGTGCAGTGATCTTGGCGTGAAGTCCATCTAGGAGGTCATGTGCAGCTTGGGTATCCGCAACACACTGTTCAGTTGTCTGCTATATCTATTGCATCCATAGCTTTGAACCTTCGTGAATAGGGTCCCCTTCCTATCCAACCATAGAAAGTGCTTGCATCTATGCTAGCTTCCCTTCAATGGTAGTTGTACTTGTGAATGCTTCATCGATCCATGGTTGGATGCATTCTTTGAGTAGGGCTTCACTTTGGTGTGTGGTGCCTAATTGGTCCTTTAGTGCCCTTTCCTGTTGTAGCCTGGCTAGTCATTGAGTAAGGGCAACCATGTGCAGGGTGCCATGGACACTTTCGTATTCCTATTGCAGCTCACGCGACTCGGTTTCTAGGCGTTGCAGATTCGGGTCCTCCTGCAGGTGTGTAAGCATGGTTACTGCTTGCTCCAATAGCCTGGTGCACTCCTATGTTGCATGGCCAATTCACTCCAATCCCATCTGGATAGTGTAGGCATGCTACTCTCTAACTTCTGGGGGTGTGGAGGGTTGTGCCTTCAACCGTAGCTCAGCAATTTGCAAGCTTAGCTCCAACTGAACCCTTGTTGTTTCTCGCAGACTCCAACTGCCAATCTATGGACCTGCTCTGCTGGTGGTAGCTCTGTCGGCACGACCAACTCTGGAACACTCCTGCATGCATCCTCCATGGCCTGCTCCAATCCGATAGCTTGATCAACCAACTCATCCCTCTAGATGCTAAGCTGGTCCATGTTGATTTTCTGCTCATACAGGACCTGGATCGCTTGACCGTCTGAGGCACGGAGCTTTACGATGACCCATCCTCCAACTACTACAAAATGTCACATGGTAGGGTAGCCAAGTTCAAACCAACACCTTTCATGCTACTCATCATAGTCCAATCATCCTCACTTGCTGCTGCTAGTGCACCTTCGGGCAAGATGAAGGTGTTACCCATACGGGCTTGGAGCATCTGTTTAGCTTCAACAGTTCCTTCTACGTTATACAGGGCCATTGTGCCCATTTAGGGGTTTTGTACCTATAGACCTTGGATCTGTGCACTGAACGCCCCCAACACAGTGTTTTGCTCCATCCGTAATCCCTGGAATGCATCATGGGTGACCTCATGAATTGTTTTGCTAATACCCAATAGATCACCTTCTGTGAGCATGATCGGGTCGTTGGACATCTTCGTGGCTTTTCCCTTCTTTCAAGGAGCTATTTTATCAGGGTTGCATGATCCCTTGAGTTGTGTTTATGTCGTACTGGGGTCTGCGTGGTCCTCCTCCGTATTCACTTCCCCAATCTGCTGCTCTGAGGACATCTCCTGACCTCCCTTGGCCTCTCTGGTTGGCGTGATTGTGGTTTTTGCCATCTGTCCCATTATTGCTACCTTGAACGCCTTCTATCGTGTGGCTAATTCTTGTTCCTAGAGCTTCCTCTCAGCCAACTGCATGAGGCATAGTTTGGTGTCCTTATTTTGTTGCATATCCGCCTTGAATTCTACCGTGCTTTACAAGTTGTTATGAACTGTAGGGGAAAAGTGTGGCCTGTGGTTGATCCATGTTCGTATGCTCACCTCCATGAACACTTGGAACACCTTGATCTCGCGAATCCTCGCCACATCTTTCGTTGCCCACAGTGAGGTGTACGTCGCGGCTTTAGGTAGGTTGCCCTCAACAGTAGGAAACTGGCTGTCCTCCGATAGCTCCCCTGCAACCAACAGGATGGATAAGAGAAACCATGCATAGTGGAAGGTCTTACCCTGCTCCTAGGCCTCCCTACAGTTCATCAAGAATTCGTCACATAGGAACTACACCCAGTTGAACTAGACCCCCTCTGCGCATTGCTCCACCAACGCAATCATGGACACTAGTACTTCGTCGGCACAACATTTCCTCATTATCTTTCTGGCTAGCAACTGGGTGGCTCTACTCACCCCTTGGTCTTTAATACTTGCTATTGCATACCCCTGCTTTCTCTTTTCTAGATTATACTTGGCCTTCATAGCTTCTATAAGGGCCAAGTCGTTGCTTTTTCCTGCTATTTCCACAGGGTTGTTTCCTTTTACTAGCACTCATGCAATTCGGTGAATTAAATCAGTCGTGATGGGAATCAGCTCCTCCAGCAAGAGATAATCATCATGCACCAAGCACAACAGCTGCCTGATGACAAAAATGGTGATGGGCACATCATGGTAGTGGGATATCCAACGCAGATGGACTAACCCAGCCTTCTCCACACTGCACAGCTATTTCTGCTTTATTAACTTCTCCGCTGACAACTCTGGGAACTTCTCGCTATCCACGAGGTCCTAATCCTTGAATTTCATATCTAGTACTCATCACAATGGTGGACCTTCAAACCTTATATCATCAAGGAGGAGCAGGGTCTGGAGTGCACTCTTCGTGGCCTCCAGGTCCTTCGGTACTTTGTCTTTCCCCTTCCATGGGGGGATTTAAGGAGGTAACTTTGTCACATAATGCTTTTGGGAGACATCCTCCACCTCATCGTCTTGCGTCTCAATTTGGGCGATTAGGGCCTGCAAGTCTTCTTCCTCCTCTATTGTTTCAATGGAGGCAGCTTTTCCCTTCTCCACCATTGACAATTTTCCAACCCGTGGGTGTCTTGGGGATACACGGACTGGCCCCATCATTTTCTTATCTTTTTGTGGCTACAGCATGCATGGTTATTTAGGAACTTTAGGCACAACTTCCACCTCTCCCGGCTCCTCATGGGTCATATGGGGCTCTGCAGTAACTTCGACGAATCACACTCTTGTTCTAGCAGCCGACATTTTGTCTACACTTGATGGTAAGAGTACACGACATTCAATGCTCTGTACTTGTTCAATTCTCAAACAGCCAAGTGTTGCCTTGGTGCTAGCCTTGGGGTTTTTATAGCATTCTCTAAATTTGAATTTGACCCTTCCCCCCACTACTGCATCATTAATGCCTTCTTGGGTAGATCGTCCCAAATCTCATTCTTAATTGTCTTAATTGCCCACCACCCACTCCTTTTTGCCTTAAATTGGACCTCTTGTCATGAACAGTGATGCCAATGGTCACTTCCCAGCCTACTTGCGTATTAGCATAGCCCCTTATGTGTGGTCGCAACCCCTGTGACGTCCCGACCCTACGTGCAACCTTCGTCTTGCACATCTCCCATACAGATGTTTTTACAGTCACGCGCTCCCTTCCAACTACTTGTAGCGCTGAGACTGTGCTTCCTACGGATAGTCAGGTGGTCACACCACCAGTGTGAGGCTTCAAGTTACATGCCAGCCCATTTTGTGGGCAACCTTCAATTACCCTCATGTCCGTCAGTGTGTCGCATTCTTCCTTGTATGGTGTGCTACCCTGTTTACCTTGTCTAGTAAGGTGCGGTCGTAGCCATGGTAGCAGTGCCACAAATTCTTCTAATGCAATAGCATGGCTGGCCATACCTTGTCGCATCATGCTTAGTTTCTCGACGCAGCATGTTTGCCCGACTTCAGTTTCCCATTTGTTGATTTTTTCGTCTAATATCATGCTTTTCTTTCTTCACCATACCTAATCTTCTTCGAGTTCATGAAGTTTTAAGTTCCCTTGCCAAATGGCTTCATGTAACTCCATAATCCCTTTACCCGAGTCCTTGCATATTGTCCCAACTGTAGGAGGTGTTTTCTGGGGATTCTTTTATGTTCTTCTGGTTTCATCTTTTCTCGTCAGTGTTGGGTTCATTTCCATTATCTAGTTTTTCCTTATGGCCCTATAGGCCCATCGAACTGCTGGTACGCACAGGTCCAAGTTGGTTTGTCTCACCTGGTGAACTTTTTTCATGATTCCGCATAGCTTTTTGATTACTCCAGTGTGGAATATTGTTGTTGTGTGTCACCTTTCCTGTTGCCGCGTCTGGTCGTGATTTCCGATCCTTAGCCTGGGATGTGCTTGCATAGCACACCTCTGCACCCATCGACACAGGTGGGCGCGTAAGCTGCTTCGTCCTAGCTGCCCAGTTCTTGTTCGATGTTGGGGGCTTCTAAACCACAAGTGCATCCGTCTTCTACATTTGCGCTAGTTCCCAATGGTCTTCTGATGTGTACCCCACCATTATGCGGGGGTTGCTTGCAGCGCCCATTCCATCGCACCGTATCGTTGTTGTTCTGGTACTGCGCTTTCAAATTTTTCTAGGAATTCATTCACCGCTGTCACCCCATCATAGGTTGGTAGTTCCCTTGCCTCTACTGTCACACAACGCAGTGATCTAATCATCATGTTGCAATTTAGTGTTGTCACTTCATGCAGCTAGTTCTGCCAGTGTTCTACCTCTTCGTCTGAATCTGAAGTACAGGAAATGTCACACTCCCATGAGATTCTCCCATCTATAGTCAGGTTCACCTACTCTTGGTCTCGCGTGGTTATCTGTTAAATACAGTCTATCTCATCATCTCTTTCATTTTCGCGCATAGGTTCAGTGTGGCACGTTCCTTTGGCTGGGTCCAGCGGAAATACTACGCGTGGGGACATTTTCTCAAATATCATCTTCCACTTCTTGAGGTTGATGACTCCATTGATATTAGTGGCCCAGTCTATTCTAGGAAACGCAGGATAAGGATTGATGTCATAAACAATCTCTATTACATCAAATTCTGTCTGTGTGCTTGCACCTTTGATATCAACTATTACCCCTTGCAACCTCCCCATGGGCAAAATCTTCTGTTGGTTCGCCATTCATAATTGAATAGGGGACCACTGTAACGTGGCCTTGCCCATGCATTCCCATGTCTGTTTCAGCAATATATTTGTGTCTGAACCCAAGTCTAGGATTACCTGATCCATTTCATACTCACCAATCTGTACTGTCAATCTCATTTCCCTCCTGGTGTGCAATGCATGCTTTCCCAGTTTCTAGACTACGCATGGTTCCCCTGACCCTTCACACCTGATGATCAACTCTTGTAGTCCCTTAACTACCTTATTGTCATGCAATAGTTTCATGCATGTCTCCAAAAAGGTAGTAAGCATAGAAAGATCCATCCATAGCTCTGGTTGATCCTTACTGCCTGAAGTGGAGGCCTCCATGAAGCTCTTCTTAGCTTCCATGAACATCTCCTTTTCGCGTTCTATGTCAAACTTAGGTTCCATTGTATGAGCCTTGGGAACCCATGCATCTTCTTTGGGCTGCTTCCCCTTATCCTCCCCTGTGGTTGCACCTCTTCTAAGCACCATGTGTACATTTGGGTCTTCTTCGTGCGATTCAGACCTCATCATTTGAATATTTTGAGTCAGAGGAGGCTGGAGTACCCCTTTCTCGCACATCTGCGTGATCAATGTAGGACAATCTACTGCTTCATGATCAAATTGAGCACAACATGAATAGGATATTCTCGTCAGGTTGGTACAATCATGGGCGTAGTGCCCTGGTCCTCCACAATTGGAAAAAATTAACTATTCGTGACCCCTTCCTGGGCCCATTCCTCCTTCTACTCGACCTCGCCCTTGAAATCCAGCATGTTCCATCCCCACCGCTGGGTTGAGGGCTCGCGTCTCTATCTGCATTTGATAGGCTGGGGTTTGATCCATCATTAACTCATAGCTACAACAAGTATGTTTGTCGTGGCCTACTAACCTACAAAAATTACAAAAAAGCTACTCGAGAGACTGTCTATACTTCTGCAACAAATGACAATTATCCATCATGTGCTTTTCTCCTATTAGACAAATCGTACACCATAGTGCGGGTGTCACACTTGGCCCTACATGTGCCTCTAGTCTCAACAACATTGACCCCCATCCTTCCAAGTATTTCATGAATACTAGATAGTGATCCTTGTCATGGCCCTACCCCTTGCATTTTATGCACCATACTTCCTTGCGTGCCTCTGGCCATGGTGCCCTATCCTGCTTTAAATTCTACATTCCCAGGCAGAGATTCTGTAGTTGCGCATGGATTTGTTGAACTCCCAGCATTTGGGTGTGGAGCCTGATTATCTTCTGTATTAAAGGTATCTCCGCATTGGACCCCAGTTCGAAATGGGGCGGCAACGCTGCCCGTAAAATATTCATTGCAGGGGGGGTCGAGGGGGCGGTGGATGCGACCTTTGGGGAGTCACCCCTTGGTGAGGGGTTTTGGGGGCAGCGCCCCCGAAGCTAAGAATAGATGTAAAATTTCCTTGTAAAACTATAGTAATTTCTAGTCAATCTGGGTCATTCATTAGGCAGAGATCTAACAGTTGAAGTTATGTTTAATTTAGGGTTTTTTTCCCTAGAAGGAAACCCCTCACTATATATGAGGGAATTGTATTGCATCTATGTAGATCTGTATTCTGAGTGAGGAAGAGAGAGGAGATTGAGAGCGAAGAGGGAGTTATAATGGATCTACTATAGGCTGTATCTCTTCAATTTGCTGGATAATATAATAAAAGAAGGACTGGCTGTTTCTCCATGGATGTAGCCCAAACTGGGTGAACCATGTATATCTATGTCTCTCTTCTTTTATGCGTTTTCTGTGTTTATATTTCTACAATATTTTATGTGTTCCATTGATCCATAATATATAATTTTATAACACCAACCCCAGATCTTGTATCAGTGTCTCATGCAACCTCATCGCCATTTCCAATGCTTCGGGCTGGGTAGAAAGTTTTTTGTTGCGACAACATCGTCCTCAGGTGTTGTCAGAGATGCCACAAACCAAGCACGATGTTGTGCACCCGTGAGTGTCATATTCACCTCACGGATTGTGCTTTTTAGTTGTTGATCCAAATCCCAGGGGGTCTCACCTAGAAGCATCGTGATCTCTTTAAATCCGATGATTGATTGTGTCTCTAATTTTGGCCAGCTAAATTCTCTGTTCAACACATTCTGGATCTCTGTTATTCCTGCATTTGGGTGATCATTGGAGTGCTTGATATACCATGTCAACGTGCGATCCTACAGTGCACTCACCAATGTAGCCTTCTTAATGTTGTCGTTCATGACCCCTTTCACTTCCCACACTACTCTTACCATGAACTAGAATTGGTCTGGATACTCATTCCCTACCCCTTTGAGTACGGGTAGCTTGATCATGCTCACTATGCTGAACTACGGGATTGGTGCAGGTGGAGTGGGTGGAGATGGAGGTGAGGGAGGTGAACCGGGTGGTGACGTGGGTGGGGTTGGTAACTACATAATGCGCTGCCTTATCAAACTAATCACACTTCTCGGAGAGACCCGAGCCAGCTCTTCCTCACTCTTCCACGAAGGTGAAATTAAGGGACTATTTCCTAATCCCTCGCTATCTTTGTATATCTTTCTACTCCGTGTCATTCCAAACATTAATGAATTTCCATAACCCGCTTTTCACATAACGACATCTTAATCCAGGTATTCAGAGATTTAATGTACTTACCTCACAGTCCCTTGAGAAAAAATTGTTCTACTTTGCTATAGATCACAGCTGTGTCTATCGTGAACTCAATGATAAATCCCCCTATTATCTAGTCAAGCCAATGGTCCACAGGTTGCGCGATCTTATCTTCTAATGCCTCTAGTCTGCGCACTAATTCTGGAGTCCACACTATCGGTTGGTCAAGCTTACACCTTCCCTGGCTGTTAGCTAACTTTGCGATCCACTCGTACAGTTTAGAAGGAAATTATGTGAAGAAAATCTCATGGATTTTCGTATACATGTAGAGGTCTAGCCACATTTTCTTGGATACTTGTGGAGTTCTATTTTCCTGTGTCACGAACTCGTGAATCTTCTTGTCCAACAACTCTTCAATTTCCTTCTTTGTTGGGTTCCAGTGGCACGACATCAGACATCCCTTAGGCAGATCCCAGTCCCAGCAACAGAACCATTTGTTGGCTTGTTGGAGCCTGGCCCAGGTTCAGAAGTGATTTAGCCAAGCAAATCATAGTACTACTAGCCCTTATGGCAATAGTCCATGGAGCGTGGACTGAGGTCTTACCTGAAGTAGTATGGGAGGGTATTGGAACCAGGTTTCCACACCCTGAGGATGTCTGATATGAGTGGTAGGTACACAGTTCAACCTCTGTGCTTATCGAATTGCATGGACTAGCGGGATCTTCACGTAGATCGAGTCGTAGTGTGATCAATATTAATTACCCTAATCTTCCTTAATTAGAGTTTGTTCGTTAATTACATACAATACTTCCATTCATAAGCATATATATAAGTGCGCACATATAAATAAACAAATATCATCAACACATAACATTCAAATACAGATCTAGGGACCAGATGCACAATATTTCAAACTAACTTATCTTTATTAATGATGCCTTCTGAGATCAATTCAATACAGACTCTCCTTCTCCCTGCGCACTTAGTTGCAGGGGTCCGTGCACTCAGCTGAGACTCTACTAGGCCTCTGTGCAGTCAGCTATAGAGCCTCCACCTATCACTACGACCTAATACACTTCAGACTCACTTCTATCTTCTAACCATGCGTTCGCATCTATCTATTACTTGTCAAAACTTCAAAAACTATCTTCATACTTAGAGCCTCGCTCTATTTATACAATCCCATGGTCCGCAGACCATGGGTAGGCTGACACACTTTACATTAAATTACATTATCTTAGGGCGGACAACCCTAGACTCCCACGCTCTATGCCCGCCTTTCGTGGGGTCTTTATATTACATTTGACCAACACTGATCCAAATTGGATCGTAAACACTCTCTAAGTTTTCATAAACTCATTCAAATTATGCCAAACAAACTCAAGTCTTAGAAAAATCAAGATATCAAAAGGAATCCTCATGACAGTTGCAATTGTGATCATCACAGAGCAATGAGGACCCTCGGTCAAGCGCGCAGACCATTGGCCCATGGTAACGCGCTGGTTCAAATTGGCACAACCAGAGGCTAATTCATGAAACGATGGTTTTTGATATGCGATTAGCACTAATCATGTATCGCAGGGTGTCCCCCTCAGTGAAGGAGAGCCCTAACATGCCCAGACCTGAAATGGCTATGAAATGTGGAAAAGTAATAAATTCAGTTTCGTGGATTCCATAAAAATGATAGGATATAGGAAGGCCTCAAGGCGGCAAGTAGTTTAGATTGAGTTTCGCTTGATGCCACACATTGAGTGACATGTGCCTGGCAGAAGAGAGAGAAAATCACTCACATCGGATGGGTAAAAGTCATGCTACTTACCCGCCCAATATGAACAATGACCGTAGGATATGGGGCGCCCAAATCAACGGCGAAGGCACATCCCAATAAATGACCGGATTTGACAAGGTTGTAAAGCAAGATTACATGGGATTTGAAGTCCGATGTGGATGATGAGTTGGTAGAAGATTCGTGTTTCGCAGGCATCTTGAAGCAAACGGAAATAACGTCATTCAAATGTGTCCAAGGAACCTGACACACTCACCCATTGCAGAATAAGTGGCCACCTCCTTGTGAAGCATTACATAGTGATGATGACACAAAATAGGGGAGTTTGAATGGACAGAGGAAGGAAAACTAGAATGCTGGGAAGCGGAAATGAACTGATAGAAGGCAGACTGGCTTTAAAGCCATGAACTGACAGAAGCAGAGAACAGACACACACATAGAGAGGAGTTAGTTAGATGCAGAAGTTAAGAGCAGAGAACATAGAGAAGAAGCTGAGCTGCCTTGAGGCTAGCATCGAGCCAGACAGATCCAGAGAGAGAGAGTCTGTGCACTCTAGAGAAAGCTTGAGAGGTTCAAGCGAGCTCCTCGGCATAGGTCTGTCATGTATGAGTTTCAGATTGGCTCATACTACTATGACCAGTAGAGGTCAAGTACTAGTAAGGAGAGTCTGTGTACTCAAATCCTAATAATTCATATCTGTTGAGTGAGACTCAAATTGAGCTCACTCTTGTAAATAAACTCTACTCTGAAAAGATAATAGAGAGGCCACCACTGAAATCTAGACCAGGATACGTAGCCGAGGAGTATTGGGTGAACTCCTTATTAAACTTGTTGCATTTACATGTTTGCCTGTTATGTTTTCTCTAACTGCCTCAGTGTCTATGTATTTCACAATCTTATTGATCCATTGCATAAAGTAACATAGGCACATCCATGCACATGAGTCTATAATACCTTCATTTCTTTGTCCTGGATAAATTCCAAATCAAGTGGTATCAGAGCTCTAGGTTACTAAGGTTAGACAAGTTTGTGCTGGATTTTGTTGTTGAATGCTAACTAGATCAAAGCTTAAATTAGGAGAAGGAGAGTTGGTTGAAACTAACCCTGAAATTGGAAGAGTCTATCCTTAGAGGAAAATGTTAGAAGAAAATCCCCTAGAATCAGACCCTCAATTTATGGATAGTTTCATGACCATGAGATCCATGGTAGAGGAAATGTATAGAGAATTTAAGAAAGGTAGAGAGGAAGATGCATCAAACTCCAAAAGAGATAAAGGAGCAGAAGAATCTCTCCTCCATGACCACTCTAAAGGAAAGGGGAAAGAAGAAAAACTTCCCACACCTCCTAGTAGCCCTGAAAACAAAAAGGAAACATCTTTGATTAAATTAGATGTTAAATTTGATTTATCAATATATGATGGAGAGTTGAATGTAGAGAAGCTAGATAATTGGATTAGATAGATTGATGTTTATTGGAGAGTGTAGAGCATCGATTCAGACAAGAGTAAGACTCAGCTAGCCAACCTATGCCTTGGAGGCATTGCCTTGGTATGGTGGGAAGGTAGGACACAAGCTGACATGAAGAAACATGGTAAATTTCTTCCTTTCTGGAGTGAATTTGTTTCTGCAATTAGAAAGCAATTCTATCCACTAGCCTATATGCAGCAAGCCATGATGAGCTGGCAAACTCTTTGACAATTTAAAGGGCAAAGTGTACAAAGTTACACTCAAGAATTTAGGAAAAGAGCTTCGATTCTAGGAATTTCTTTAGACTCACCTGAAACTCTGTTGAAGTATATAGGTGGTCTACATAGCTACTTAAGACACACAATTCTCATGTTTAATTCCACTAGCATAGATGAGGTATCTATTCAAGCTACACATCTAGAGGCTAGAGGAAAGATTATGAACCCAGAAGTTGGGGGATCATCAAAACCCCCTACAAGCAAGAATAAGGAGAAAAGAAAACAAAAATGGAAAGAGAGGAAGACAAATATTATACAAAAGACCAAATCTTCATGCACTCACTCTAAAAAGGATGGGCATGATGATGAATATTGTTGGATTCTGCATCCAGAGCTGAAACCCAAGAGGTACGAGGGCAAGAAGAAGAAGATTGCTGCAGCTATTCAAAAGGATTTGGGGTTAGACTTAGGAGATGAAACAACAATCATAGCCACAGGTATAAAAGGTAAAAATTCTGAAGCATCTACTAGTAATTCTGCACAATCTACCGATAATGAAGAAAATGAGAGGAAAAGACATGAGATTTTTCCTATTAGAGTTGTTTCCAAGCATCAAAAGATTGACACTTTGTTTGATAGTGGCTCACAAGTAAACTTAATTTCTGAAGAAATTGTAAAGAAGTTGGGATTACTAACCACACCTCACAAAAATCCATATCCATTAGGTTGGTTATGTGATAAGCACAGCTACAAGTGACTAGATAATGTAAACTTAGGTTTTCTTTTGGGTCAACATTTGTAGATGAGGTTGAGTTAGATATAGTTC
>APFE030652592.1:81956-151643 GCA_000404065.3 Pinus taeda
GGTGTACAAAACTTCCTGGGGTATACATCCAGCTGAAACAAAGACCTCTGAACAATCATGCTCCACACACAACAAATAAGTCCTAGTATTCGCGGAGTAACTCAACGACCTTATCCTCCATCGCATCATCCCGGTAGTCACCGAGCATTACATATTTAGGTTCAGCCTTTGTACCAATGTTCATTGCTTTATCTTTACCAGCATGGTTATGTCAATGTCTTCAATCTATGGCCCTTGAACCTCACAATAGCCTTCAGTTTCTAGAATGTTAGCTTTTCATGGATCTTCGTCGTCTTCTTCAATATTCACATTGTAACACTCCAGCGTGCAGCTCAGCTGGGTCACCCATTTAGGCTGAATCGCTTCTATTGGCTCTTGGGGTATTTTAAAGATAACTGCTTTTGTTGCTTGTAGCACATCATCAATAGTATCCCACCAACGATCCTCAAACGTGAAGGTTAACAGGAATCCTTCACACAAGATATGCCATTCACTCATTCCATGGTGGAGCTCTGTCTCTATATACCAATTCATGGGTATAATATCCAAGGTATGATAGAATAGGTGCACCCACTCAGGTTGTGGCTCTTCCCATAGACCTTTTTCCGGTTGGCGAGCTGTGCACGTGGATCATCTCATCTATCATACTTGTCTTTTAATCACATCTGAGGCTTCCCAAACTACATGGGCATCATCCCCCTGCATTCGTGCCAGTGCTCGAAGCTTCCTTGGTGCTTACCCCACCACCTCATGGGTGTAGTGCATAGTACCCATTTCAAAGCTTCGGAACATTGCTGTTTCGACACCTCTCTTTCAAATCTATTTAGGAAGTCATCTACCTCACTTAGCCCATCATTCGTAGGCAGATCCCTTACCTCATCAATGATCTCGTCATCATGTTACAGTTCAGTGTAGTTAACTTTTGTAACTGGTTCTGCCATCATTCTATTTCCTCGTCTGAATCCGATGTGCAGGAGCTTTCACGCTCCCATGAGATTCGTCCATCCATGGTTGGATTCACCTAGTCTTGTTCTTGCATGGTTATCTTGTGGATGCAATCCAAATCGTCATCATTTTCATAGTCATGCACTAGCTCCGTGTAGTGAAATCCTTCTGTAGGGTCCAGAGGTACAACTATGCACGAAGACTTCTTCTCAAAAATCATCTTGCACTTCTTCATATTTATCTCCCCATTCATATCAGTGGCCCAATCTATTCCTAATAGCACAGGGTAGGGATTGTTTTCATCAACAATATCTATCACTTCGAAGTCTACTAGTGCACTTTCTCCTTCGATATCCCCTGTGATTCCTTGCAATCTTCCCATAGGTAGGATCTGTTGTTGATTTGCTATTCCCGGTTGGATAGGAGACAACTACATCATAGTCCTTCCCATGTGCTCCCATGTTTGCTTCGGTAGAACATTTGCATCTGATCCCAGGTCTAGAATCACTTGGTCCATCTCATATTCTCCAATCTGCGTGGTCAATCTCATCTCCCTTCTTGTCGTCATCATGTGCTTTTTGAGCTTCCAAACTACACACGGTTCTCCTGGCGCAGTCCCAACACATCTATTTATGAGTTCTTGCAGCCCTTTTATAGCCTTTCTATCATGCATTAGCTTCATGCATGTTTCTAGGAACATTGTGAGCATCGATGGATCCATTTTTGACTTTGTGAGGCAAGTAAGTTCCCTCTGCAGGCAGAGACAACCCCTCTAGCCCTAGAGTGGGTCTAGTCACAACAAGACAAAGACAATAGCTAATTCCTTAAATAGTTCTCGTTGAATAGGCATACCTTAAACCAGTGTTTGATGAAGTCTTTGTCACATTGCTTAAGCTATCGTTTTCTTCTCCTTAATGAATGATGCACCTGAAACAATATAAGAAAATAACAAAACACATAATAGAGCACAACAACGAACTATCTATGTATAGAGTCAAGGAACCATAAGCTATCAACATACATTTCATACATGATATAGGAAATAACCATTGATTGTATTAATGTAAACAATAGTAAAGCTTACAACCATGCCTTGATGTTGCAAGCTTCCTTGAAGGGTCCTATCAGTATGTCTCCATCAACATTCACTTTCAAAAGTCTCCCAGAAGGACTGATGACTCTCTCTCTCACCCAAAAGCACAAGTATGAGACAAAGGAAATCACAACAAGGCCTCCTTCTCATAAAACCATTTCAAACTATCAATCCACAACCTATTGCTAGGCTATCAGCAATCCAAACTGTAAGATATCAATCCAACACCAAGAACTAGCTAATTTGCTAACTATCAAGAACTTGCTAAGAATTCCAAACCAGGAACTCCAAACTAGTTGATCATAGCCATGGAGGATGCTTTTATAAGAGGAGGAGCCTCAATAAATGAGGGGAGAGGAAGATTATCTTCATGGGAGGTTACTCAAAAGGCGGAACCACCATCTCAAATGAGGAGAGGCGAACTTCCTTGACCCAACAACCAGCTCCATAACCACCCAGAAGCATTTTTTTTGAACTAATTTGCCATATCTAGGTCGTTGCAGGTCAAACACTAAGACTCAAAGATGACGTCACAAGGCATTAGTGCATTCTACGTTATCGTCGCAGGTAGGATATTGATGACCTGCTACGATACTTAAAATCTAACCGTCGTTGAGAAAAGATGTACTCTTGCAACGATGTCACGAGGTTCTCATTCACTTGGAGCCATCATTGTAGGCAGGATACTAATTTCCTGTGACGATCTTGAAACATAAGTAAAAGGGGTCAACTTCAGGATTAATGACACAAAGTAGATGCCATTCAGGGACTAACTCGACCCGGGATCAGGGGATACAGGGTTGGTGACAAAATACTATGTAACAGATGCCCCCTAAAGCATGAAGGTTGAGAGAGTGGGAGGGGTGAAATGCTTTATGAAACCATAACTTAATCAGAACACCATCACAGAGAACCTGCATACGTAAGTACAACTGATATCTCTGATAGTGAAAGAAGTACATGTAGTCGAGGTATGGGCACAACCATCCAAAAGACAAATAGAACTGGTCTATGGTATGGACACAGCCATCCAGTCGAAAAGACCATATGAAAACACAGGTATGGTCGTAGCCATCCAATCAAAGAGTCATGTGTAAATAATCCACTCAACCTGCACTTGTGTAATCTAAGCCCAAGGTCTTGAATCCCGACTCGTCCATCGTACAATTTCTAACACGTGAATAAATGTGTTGAAGTTGAGCATACTATAAAATCACTTGATTACCGGCCAATGATGTGAACTTTTAACAAGCACGAGAGAGACCACCAGTAATGTCAATGGTTCTCAAGGTACTACTAGTACAATCCACAAAGTGTGAAGAATGATCTGGAGTCAAACACTTGTGGAATCACCTGATGGAAGAACAATAATGCAAGTCTATCGTCGAATGCGAAGAACTTGCCATTGAGGCATGCAAGCTCCAAGGTACTGGAAAAGAGTTCCTAGATCAATTTCCTGGATAATGAGTTGATGTCGACAGGAAACGATCCATCGTAGGAGGGCCATAATGTTTCCAACATCAATGACGTGAGACAAAGGAACAAGATGTAGATGGATGAAACAGAGAATCAGAGGAGAATGTAAGGGTGCAAACTACAGAAGGATTAAGCTCTTGAACATACTGGCGACACGACTCTCGAATGCAGTAGTATTTTGGTACAAAGGGATCAAAGGTCATGTGGAGACAATAGGGATTGAATGGAACGAGGCAAAATGAAGAACCCAAACCCCGGAAGGCTAATGACGAAGTGAGGATATCGGAAAACTGGGAAGAAGCAACAAAGGTGTCGATGTTCAAGAGAGACAAGCTACTGTAGGAAATCAACAAAACATTTTTCCCCCACCATTCTAGCAAGCACCCAAATTATTTTTGAAACACAAGCTTCAAGGGGATAGAATATGCTTGCAATATTTTTTCCTTTAGACAAATCCAACCCAGTGAAATTTTAATGAGCCCTAGGGAGGAGAAGCTCGGGTCTCATCATGGTGACGAGTCCAATGTCGTCAGGGTTTAACCAGTCCAACATAGGAAAAACTCAGAGTCTTTTTCATATTTAGAGAGTTTGAAAAAGACACAGAAAAGAGAACTCAAAAGGTCCCTTTCTATAAATTTGTCCCTTGAACCTGAAAAGGTAGAAAATAATATCCAAGGGAACCTATTGACCATGGAAGATCAATGTATACCTTTTTCGTAAATAATCTATCCCAACCCGAAAAAGGGGTAAATGTATATTGGGTAGATGATGATTCGCAACCTTTAATGAGTTCAAAGCAACAATAGCTCGACGATCTTTTCATATTTAAAAGGGTCAGAAAAGAGCTTGAAAGCGGACCCCCCATTTTATTTCCTTTACAAGTCAAAAGGGAAAAATGTTTGGAAAGCTTTTCATTATTTACAAGTAAGAAAAGAGCTTAAAGGTGACTCATCCTGGAGGAACGAGTGGTATAAAGGGTAGCAATTGGTTCCGGCAATGGTGGAACTACTCAAAACATGTAATGGTCAACAGGCTAGCTAATAAAACCACTCATCACTATGGTCCCTCAAGAAAGGAAAAATAGCCAAGTGAAAGCATATGATCAACCAAAGAGATGGTGACGATGGAATGAAACAACCAAGGTTCATCTAGTAGAAATTAGCTGATAAAAATGGCAATCACGAGGGTGACAATTGGGTCTAGGTACATTTTTACACAAGCTTGAACCATGGAGAACTCTGCTTGAATTCAGTTTCATGTTAACAAAAGCTTGAAATGAAAAATTGTGCTTGTTATAAGTTTCGCATGCCCCCAACATAATTATTCAATTGTGATACATGTCCCCCAAGCTTCATTGCATTCAACTAGGTGGATGAATGAAGGTTCACTTTCGAGATCCAGGAAAGACTCAACTTAGATTTTACGAGATTTCAATCAAACACTCGATTTGGAAGAGGGAGTTGTTTCATTTTGTTTTAACGAGGTTAACATAGTGAAAGAACTATCCTCAAGACATTTTTTTCAATTTTTAACGTGGTTGACACAAGATCAAGAACTCTCCTCAAGACGCCTTCATTCATTTTTTAGCAAGCTTGACACAAGACAAGGAACTATGCTCCATACTCCTTGTTTCATTTTTTAACGAGGTTAACACAAGATCACGAACTATCCTTGGGACTCCTTGTTTCAGTTTTTAACAAGGTCGACACAAGAAAAGAACTGTCCTTGAGACATTTGTTTCATTTTTTGATGAGGTTGACACAAGAAAAGAACTATCCTCGACACTCCTTGTTTCATTTTTTGATGTGGTCGACACAAGAAAAGAACTATCCTCAGTGAAACTGTTCATGGACCATATGAAAACAGGGCACCCAAGAGGTCTTCACTAGACAGAAGGACCACACTCTGGGAGGAATACATGTCATTGGGTGCCAATGACAGATCAGGTTCCAATGCCCCCAGTACATGGTGTACGATATCATCTGTGTGATCATCAACATATGCGTAGATAGAATGGGTAGCCACATAATTGACCTGTGGTGAGGAAGGTACCATTGGAAAACAAGAGCTAATAGGGGATGATGGTGGAAAAGGAGGTACCTAGTGACCAAAGAACAACAATTGATTGATAGTCACAATTCTTCCATCATGCGGAAAACAAACCACATGGAAAAGCAAAGAAATAAGAGCTCCCATGACATAAATATAGTCGCGGCCAAGGAGAAGATTGAAATCCAACGCACTTTGGACGACCATCACATTGATATAGATGGTTTTACCTCCCAAAGTAATAGGGAACTTCGAAAGGATCCCTAAGGGTTGGCTAGTTCCTCTGTCGAAAGCCAAGAGATTCTAGGTCATAAGCACAAGCTGTGGGGAACCCAAAGCTTGCTAAGTAGTAGAAGACATGATGCTAACGAATGCTCCTTCATCGAGTACAGTGCTAGGTACTTCCATATTATAGGCGTGTATTGTGATCTGGAAAGGCACATGAGATGGGAGGCGGAAAGCAGTCAAATGACTCCAATCAAAGCAAACAATAGAACTACTTGGTGGGGGTATCATATGATTACCCCCATGCTCTACAAGAATCGAAGAAGGACTCTCTTGTTCAGCCGAGATAGGAAGGTCACTCATCAATTCAGGATAATTCGAAGAGACGAGAAGAACATGAGTAATATGATCATTTTTCTCTTCTGGAACAGAGTGAACAAGTGGTGGCAAAATAGAGTCAACACTCTTTTCGACCAATGGTTGGTTAGGAATAGACATAACACAGTCAGGCTCAGGAAGAGCAAGATGGGCAAGATATGGATCTAAGTCAATCTCTTTACCAATCTAGGGAGGGTTAGAAGAAAGCCTCTGATAACTAACCAGAAGTTGGGGTTGAGGAGCTGCCAGGTCTTCCAAAATGATGGAAGCTTTATCCATGAAAGGACAAAGGTGAAGAAGATGTTCACCTTCACATAACCTACAAGGGAATCTAATCTTCCCTTTCTTCTTATGACTACTAGTTGAGGGTGTAACATCAACATGATCTTCAGAGGTTGATGAGGATTGACGAGTCAAATCTCGAGACCATACTTCTAAGATATTGGGAGTACCAGGAAAATCTTGAAGAAAATGGTCACCCTTGCATAGCTTAAAAAAAAATTTAACCTTTTATGGAGGATCAGAAGGTTTTTCTACCAGAGGTGCACTTAGAGAAATAGTCACACGGTTAGCCTCTCGCTTATCTAACTTCTTTGTCTTCGTCTTCGTCTACAAAACCAGAGATTCTGGGTTTGATGCCTAGCGGAGTCACCAACTTGTGAGGCAAGTAAGTTCCCTCTATGGATAGAGACAACCCCTCTAGTCCTAGAGTAGGTCTAGTCATAGGAAGACAAAGACAATAGCTAATTCCTTAAATAGTTCTCATTGAAGAGGGCTACCTTAAACCGATGTTTGATGAAGTCTTTGTCACGTCGCTTCAGCTATCTCTTTCTTCTCCTTAATGAATGATGCACCTGAAACAACATAAGAAAATGAAAAAACACATAATAGAGCACAACAACGAACTATCTACTTATAGAGTCAAGGAACCATAAACTATCAACATACATTTCATACATGATATAGGAAATACCAATTGATTGTATTAATGTAAACAACGGTAAAGCTTACAACCATGCCTTGACATTGCAAGCTTCCTTGAAGGGTCTGATCAATATGTCTCCATAAGCATTCACTCTCAAAAGTCTCCCAGAAGGACTGATGACTCTCTCTCTCTCACCCAAAAGCACAAGTATGAGACGAAGGCAATCACAACAAGGATTCCTTCTCACAAAACCATTTCACACTATCAATCCAAAACCTATTGCTAGGCTATCAACAATCCAAATTGTAAGCTATCAATCCAACACCAAGAACTAGATAATTTTCTAACTATCAAGAACTTGATAAGAACTCCAAACTAAGAACTCTGAACCATCTGATCATATCCATGGAGAATGCTTTTATAAGAGGAGGAGCCTCCATAAATGAGGGGAGAGGAAGCTTATCTTCATGGGAGGTTACTCAAAAGGTAGAACCACCATCTTGAATGAGGAGAGGTGAACTTCCTTGACCCAACAACCAACTCCAAAACCACCCAGAAGCATTATGTTTGAACTAATTTGCCATATCTAGGTCATTGCAGGTCAAACACTGAGACTCAGAGA
This sequence comes from Pinus taeda, assembly GCA_000404065.3. Classification (NCBI taxonomy): domain Eukaryota; kingdom Viridiplantae; phylum Streptophyta; class Pinopsida; order Pinales; family Pinaceae; genus Pinus; species Pinus taeda. Next base: position 89,670 of record APFE030652592.1, read on the forward strand.
CGACATCGCAAGGTGTTAGTGCATTTTGGGCTATCGTTGCAGAGAGGATACTGATGACCTATGACGATACTTAAAATCTGACCATCACTAAGAATAGATTTACTCTTGCGACGGGGTCGCGAGGTTCTCATTCACTTGGAGCCATTGTCGCAGGCAGGATAGTAATGTCCTCCGACAATCTTGAAACATAAGTAAAAAGGGTCAACTTCAGGACTAATGAGCATAGTTAATCTTCATAAGTGACATGGAATATGTGGACACATATTTTGATGTATGACATAAAGAAAATGCCATTCAAGTACCGACTCAACTTGGGATCGGGGAATACTGGGTTGGTGACCAAATATTGTGTAATAGGGTCCGGTTTATCTTTTCTTCCTGAAGTGGAGGCATCAGTGAAGCTCTTCCTGGCTTCCATGAAGGTTTCCTTAGCACGCTCTAAATCAAGCTCTGGTTGTTTTGTTGGAGCCTTGTGAACCCAAGTACTCTCTTCAGGCTTCTTTCCTTTGTCATCCCCTATTGTAATTCCAGTTCGGAGCACAATATCTACATTAGGGTCTTCCTTACGTGACTCAGACCTCATCATTTGTGGGTTCTAGGTTGGGGGAGGTTGTAGTGCTCCTTTATCGTGCAACCTCACTATTAGTGTGGGACAATCCTCTGTCTCGTGATCAAACAATGTACAATACAAGCATGATGTTCACATTGGATTCATACAATCTCAGGAGTAATGTCCTAGCCCTCCACAATTGTAACATATAAACTATCTACAACCTCTTCCAGGTCCTCCTCCACCTCAACCTCGTTTGTGCCCCTAAAATATGGTTCATGCCATCCCTGTGTTCTGGTCAAGGGGCCACAATTTGGCCTAAACTTTGTAGGTAGGAGTCTGATCCATCATCAGCTCATAACTTCTAGAGGTGTGCTCATCATGTCCCACTGATATACAAAAATTATAGAACAACTGCTGTGAACTCTGCGTGTACTTTTGCAATAAATGGAAGCTATCTATATCATGCTTTCCTCCTATTTGAAAAATAGCGCACCACAATGCAAGCATTGTGTTAGGTCCTGCTTATGCCTCCAGTCTCAATGGCATTGGTCCTCCACCCGCAAGGTAATTTTGTGAACACCGAGCAATTGTCTTTGTCATGTCCTTGACCCTTGCACTTTACTCACCATACCTCATTGTGCACTTCTGGGTGAGTTGTCCTGTCTTGTTTCAGACTCTTCATTTCAAGGCACAAGTTTTTCAACTGCACGTGAATCTGCTGAACTCCTAGGTTGTGATCCTCTATTGTGGTCTTCTACAGTCTCATCGAGATCTCCAAGGCCTCGGCCTAAGTTTTTAGCTTCCGTTGTGATAGCGCATTCCTTAAATGCAGCGTTAATGATGCTACAAACCATTCGCGGTGTTGCCCGTCTGCCAACGTCATGTTATCTTTGTGAATTGTGCACTTCAATCTCTAATCCAACTCCCAAGGGGTCTTGCCTGGTAGCATTGTGATTTCCTTGAACCCAATGATTGACTGCACCTCTGACTTTGCGTTGCTAAATTCTTTGTTTAGCCTAGTTTGGATATCTGCGATCCCCGCGTTTAGATTGTCATTAGAATGCTTAATGCACCAGGTTAGCACATGATTCTATAGAGCATTGACGAATGTTGCCTTCTTTATATTGTCATCCATGACTCCCTACACTTCGCATACAACCTTTATCATGAACCAAAACTGGTCCAAATCTTTACTTCCTACTCCCTTGAACAATGGCAACTTTATCGCGCTTGCCATACTAACTCGTGGTGGTGGCATAGATGGTATGGGTGAAGATGGGGGTCAAGATGGTGAAACTAGCAGTGGTGTAGGTGGGGGTGGTATGCACAAAATCCTCTACCTTATCAAATTTATTGCACTTCTTGGTGAGAGCTTCATGAGCTCTTCCCTGTCCCCTCGTAAAGGTGAAATCAAGGGGCTATTTTTTAGTTCCACACTACCTTCATTTTTGTAGATTCTCCCACTTCGCATAGCCCTAAACATTAATTTTTTTACACAATCCACTTTTCACATAGTAGAATTTTATTCCAAGTGTTCAAAGACTTAATGTACATACCTCACAGTCCTTTGAGGAAGCATCGCTTTGCCTCATTGTAGCTGACTAAAGTATCTACCACGAATTTGATAATGAATCCTCATATAATTCGATCGAGCCAATGATCAACAACATGTGCGATCTTATCCTTTGACAATTCCAATCTACGCACCAATTCTGGAGTCCAAACAATAGGTCTATCGAGCTTGCACCTTCCTTGGCTATTTGCTAGCTTCACGATCCACTCGTATAGCTCAGTAGTGAAAGATGCGAAGAAAATTTCGTGTATCTCTATGTATAAGTAGAAGTCTAACAACTCTTCCTTTGATAGTCATGGATTCTTATTGTCCTAAGCCACGATCTCATGAATCTTCCTATCCAACCAATCTTCAATTCCTTTCTTTGTTGGATTATAGTGATACGACATCAAACGTCTCTATGCAACCATTTGTTGGCTTGTTGGGGCCTGACCTAGGTTCAGAGTTAATTAGCCAAACAAATACCTATACTACTGGCCGTTTTAGCAATAGTCTGTGGAGCGCGGACTAAGGTCTCACCAGACGTAGTATGGGGGGGGGGGGGGGGTGCTGGAACCAAGTTTCTACACCCTTAAGATGTCTAAGGGGTTGATTTGGTCCAACTACTAGTTCCTGTGCACAGGTTGCTTCACACACTTCCCTGGCCTTCACGCCCTAATAGTTTCACCTTTGTGCAGTGCTAACCAGAGGCTATGGGGCTTCTGAACTGTTGGAGCAGTGTTCTGCACTATTCCCTTAAATCACACTTGAGATCTTACTTATCTTCCTACACTGGTTAGTTATCTTCACGTAAATAGATGCCTTGTGTTATTTTTATTTATACAACACATTCACATAAGTTCACGGAACAAACAAATAGTAAACTTGCAAATTATACCCAATAATACATAAAGTAGGAAAAGATACACAGAAATATGGTAAAACTTCTATTTACTAATGCTTCCAATGGTTACAAACTGGGCCTTCCCTACGCACTCAGCTACAGGGGTCCGCACACTCAGCTGTAGACTACTAGGCCTCTGCGCACACAACAGCAGAGCCTTCTCCTACTCTGCGACCCAAAGAAACACTTTACACTTCGACTCAATCCCTTAGACTCATCATGCTTCTATTCTATTCATTAGAAATCTTCTACACTTAGAGCCTCGCTCTATTTAGACAATCCCATGGTCTGTGGACCATGGGTAGGTCTATCAAGTCGACATTACATTACAAAAACAAGGGAAAACAACCCTATGACTCTATTATGACTTCACACTCCGCACCCACAAAGCACGGAGCCTTTACAAGGAACTTGGTCAAAACTTGGGTTTTAAGCCCCAAAACATGCCTTAGGGGGATTCCATGCCCAACAGTGATGGCTACTCGCTGTTTGAATCTGTGTCTTGACTATTGATGAATTTTCTCTATAAATGTTCTAATGATAGCCAGACTGTTTTAACACAACAAATTTCATCTTTGACAAACTCCGTGCATGGACTTGTGGGTTATGGACCCATGTGTATACCAGAAATGTTCTGATTGGCGGAAACAAAAAGAAACCCTTATGGCCCACATATATATCGGAAGTGTTCTGATTGGTGGAAACACAAAGAGACACGACCAATCACCATTCCTTTGGATTTTTGGTCATCTTCCTCTAATGTTAGTTATTTTGCTAAAACAGCGGAATTGGTTGATTTACGTGGAATATGGAAAACCTTCATATAGTATAGAACCGAAAGGAAACGAAACTCCAGTTCATAATCTTATCACATTTGCCTTTTCCACAAATTTGTGCCTTCCCCACGGACCCGATATGAAACAAAATAGTAGTTAAAAGACTTCTCGGGTTCGAAATTTACAATAAGACCCATGCACTTTTTGATGCAATATCTATTGGATCTTGTCCCTTTTTGATGAGCAGATGTGATTGATCCAGACTTAAACAGATTAAATCACATTTCATAAACCATCGCGTCTATTTTCTGAATTAAAGTTCGTCCCTGTGAGCCACACGATTATCGTCGGATCTGCATTCTTCAAGCGGACAGCCCTAATCAACTAAGGTTTTAACTCGATTTTATAACTTCTCGCATCCGATTTTGGAGTAAACCTCACCCTTGTTAACCACGCAACTATCGTTATATCTATTGCCTATCGATTGGATGGTTCAGATCTTCTCCTGGGTTTCTGACGTTCAAAATCTGTCAATAATATAAAAGAACTCATTTCTTTTGGATTTCCACATTTTCTTTTATTTCCAATATAACATAATATTTGATTTTTTTTTTTTGCGATAAAATTGAAAATAAAATTAAAATGACATTGTATGCTACAACATCTGGCTCCACCTGGGGATAGTGCTTTTTCCATAGAAGCACTAAGAACCACAGATCAGTGCCTTCACCTCGGGCATGGAGTCACATATTTCTTAGCCAATTTAAATTCTATGGAATTTTTACAATGAATTCACTCTGGTATCTATAATGACAGGATGCTTGTGCTTCAGAACTAGAAGTAATGCTTGAGGTACTGCCCATTAACAGGCAACTGTAAAGATTCACCATCAAGATTCTCCAAGAAGAATGTATGATTTTCCCTTGCTTCTATAATTCTGAATGGGCCATACCAAAGAGAATCAAACTTCCATGTTTGCCTTATCTTCTCGTCTAGTATCCTGCCTTAATGCCAGGTCTCCAACTTTAAAATCAATTTCTTTGGCATTTCTCTCAAAAACACCCTTCATCTTTGATTGATACATCATCAAATCATCTCTTACCTTATCCCTACTTTTACTCCACTCCACTATCTTTTGCATTCTTCTTATCAGAACACTGGGCTCTTCTTTTGCCTCTTGAATCATTGCAATCACAAGCTTCACAAACTGACTAGGGAACAAAGCTTGAGTTCCATACACTAACTCAAAAGGTAATTTTCCTGTAGACCTTCTTGTAGTCACTCTGACAGCCCATAGAGAAAACTTTAATTTAGAATCCCAGTCTTTCTGATTCTCTACAATAGTTTTCTTAAGGATCTTCATCAATGTTTTGTTAGTGGATTCAGCCAATCCATTTCCCTGTGGATGATAAGTTGTTGAATGAGATAAAATAACATTATACTTCTGACAAAAGGTAACAAACTTACTTAAACTGAACACTTGAGCATTGTCTGTTATGATTTTGACAGGGCATCCAAATCTACTGAAAATATTTTCCTCTAAGAACTTCACCACCACCTAGTCATTTTCCCTTTTAGTGGGTATAGCTTCTACCCACTTGGTGAAATAATTAGTAGCTGTGAGAACCCACTTGTGATGTCCACTTGAAGGTGGGTTATTTTTTCCAAAAAAGTCTAGTCCCCATTGTTTGAATGGTTCTTCTATGAAGACTAGGATCAAAGGCAATGGAGCTAGCCTCTTTTTCTTAGCAAAAAGCTGACAACTTCTGACAGCTTCTGACAAACATATATGTATCACCAAATAGGGTGGGCCAATAAAACCCTGCCTAGAGGATTTTATGTGCAGTAGCCTTCCAACTATAATTTCCACCACATAACTTCTCATGATAACCTTTAATGGTCTCTGTAAATTCATCCTATGTTAAACATAACAATAAAATTCCCACAGGATCCTTTCAATAGAATCTACCCTCAACAATCACATATGGCTATGCTTTGATCTTTAATACTCTATATTTTGTTCTATCCAAAGTTTGAGGACAAGAGAGAAAACATAAATAATGGACTATGTGCGTGTACCATTCTGAACATAAAACTTTATATCTGATCTTCATACCTGGATTTGATTTTTCTTCACCTTCTTTAATTATTTCCTCATTTGCAGGCATTAACAAGTTGATTCCCAATGCCTGAAAATTTGACTCTGTGAACCTCTTTGCCAATCCCTACCCTTTCACCAGCTTTGTGGGCTTTATGTCCAAGTCATACTCTTGAATTTTGGCTATCCACTTTCCTCTTTTGCCTTCCACGTCACTCTGGACTAAGACATCTTTTACTGCAACATTTGGCACGTAAGCAATGATATGTGACTGCAGCACATAAGTCCTCAAGGCCTTTAGGGCTTTTACCAAAGCATGTACCTATTTTTCAATAATGTTGTACTTTAGTTCAACATCTCTAAGAATCTTGCTAAAGAAAGCAACTGGCTACTCCTTTTATTCATCATTTTTCTGTAACAAAACATCAGTTATTGAATTAGGTGGTGCAAATGAAGAAAATTGAAAAGGCTTTTGATAATCAACGATAATTAAAATTGGAGATGCTTGTAATGCCTCTTTAATCCTGGAGAATGACTCTCTGGATTCCTTGGTCCAATGCACTTCATTTTCCTTGTTCAACATATTAGTAATTTCTTTTACAATTTCAGGATAATTGGACACAAAACCTCCTTAAAATTTTTATTTTTCCCAGAAATATTTGAATGTCTTCATACTCGTGGGCAGCAGTATTTTCTACATAGCTTGCACCCTTTTTGGATCTATCTTCACTCCATATCTAGAAACAATGTGCCCCAATAGTTTTCCCTCTTCTAGAGAAAAAATAGACTTCTTAGGCTTCAAGGAAAGCCCAAATTTCCTACATTTCTCAAAAGTCTTTTTAAGATGGTCTAGATGCTCCTCATCAGACTTAGAGAAAACAGTGATGTCATCCAAGTATATCACTACAAGCATATCTCCCACAAATGCAATGTCCATTGCCCTCTAAAATTTTGCACCTGCATTCATCAACTGAAAAGGCATTCAAGCATACATAAAGGTTCCCCAAGGAGTTGTGAATGCAGTCTTTTTCTGATCTTCTTTGTCAACAGCCACCTGGTTATACCAAGAAAACCCATCCAGCATGGACATTCTCAATGATACAGTTACCTTCTGCAGCACATGATCCATTTTAGGTAATGGATAGTTATCTTTTAAGGAAGCCCTATTCAAATTTCTATAGTCCACACATAGCCTTATTTCTCCATTGTTCTTCCTTACAGGCACTAAATTGGCCACCCAATCAAAGCACCTGAGTGGAACTATTATTTTGGCATCAAGCATCTTTTTGACTTCTTTCTCAATCAATGGTAACAGCAGAGGGTTTATCTACCTGAGTTTCTTCTTCAATGGTTTAATCCTTTCTTTCAAGGGAACCTTGTGCTGAATAATACTTACATCATATGTTTTGAGATCCTCATAGGACCAAGAAAAAAAATCAATATATTCCCTGAAAAGCTTAATATGACTCTCCTTATAATTAAATGGAACTCCATTAAATAATTTGACTAACCTAGGCTCCTCCTAGATTCCAATATTGTGATCTTGAATCTTCTCATCCTGTAGAACTTTCTCTGAACTGACAACTACATCATTGGAATTAAAAAGTCTTTCAAGAGGGACAAGCCCCCTTGGCAGAATATTATCTTTCAATTGAATAATTTTTTGATTAGCTATATAATTTTTCAAACCACTTACTTCTGCACCTTATATTGTTTCATCTTCATCTTGATCAATCTGTGTGCCCTGAAAATCTTCAATCATAGTCAAGAATTCCTTAATTTGCTTATCATCCTCAAAAATATTCCAGTGTTTTATATTATCCTGAACAGAAGGCTTGTACCTCATTTCTACCTCATATCTTAGCTTTGGATTTATAGGAGGCCTAAAATTACTAGCAACCACAGCCAAAGAATTTGCTAATCTATTTCCATCTCTTGGAATGAAGTATAGGTTGAAAGCCTCAAAGAAGTTCTCAACGAAATCCCACACTTCATTTCTGTATGCCCTAAGCCTAGGATGTTTTGTTTGACAATGGTTCTTTATTTTCTTTATAATCAGCTCCTAATCTCCAAAAAGGACTCCCATTTGTTTTGTTGTTTTCAAAGCAATGATCAAGGATTCATGTTCTTCCACATTAATTGTTGCCTCGAAATCCAATTTAAAAGAAAAAGGGATCATATTACCTCCAGGTGTAATTAGAAGGAAACCAACACATGTTCCTTCTTTAGAATAGGCTCCATCAAAGAAGCACTTCCACACCTATTCTGTTTGAAGCTTTGTATTTACACTGGCTGAAGTAAGCTTCATCTAGTTATCTTCAGCCAACTCTGCATTTTCATGCAACACGAAGCAAGAAAAGTCATCCTTCTTTGGCTATATATAGGTGAATTACTTGCTCCGTTATTTGTGATTATTTTTACAAATCTTGTTTCTCTGTATAGTCTTCTTTCTTCTCCACCAAAAATTGGTATGACAGCATAAGTAAAATCTAGTTTCAAAATAGCACCCAATTTAGTCCCCCATGACCTAGATAGCAACATTCCAAACCTAGCAAGGATATCTGCGACCACTACATCCATTACGAAGCTTCTAGCTGGGATCTGGGCTAGTGACACCACCATATCTTTAATGACCCCTGGACACTTGACTTTATTTGAATCAAGAGATGACAGGTATCTGTAAGGTTTAGTTGTTTCATCACTAATAATGGCATATGGTTATGTGAAGCCCTTGAATCAAACGTGCAATTATGTGAGAGGAAATCATGAATCAATAAAGAAATGTAGAAATGAGGTGTTAAAGAATCTACCTTCTCCACATGTGGACCAAAAACCACTACTGGTTTATCTTCTTGTAGATTCATAGTGTCATTTATATTCACATTCTGAGATAGATTGATAAGCTCATCAATTTCTCTTTGATAAATTGGTGTTTTGACCAACCCTATGAGGGGCACCTAAATTCTGACTTTTTCTAATTCTTTAGATAGGGTGAACACATGAACATGTTTAGTAGTCCTTTCATTTTCATCTTCACTTCTCTTCATCACTGAGACCTCTTGTGGAATGGAAACAAGTTTTTCTAATTGAATTTTTTCACTTCTATCTTGAGAAGACTCACCTTGAAGTATTGGAGTCTTGCTATTTGTATTCTGCTGTTGCTTTCCTTTATTCAATTGTTTTGCACATTGTGGTTCTTGTGGAGTCTCCCTTTGTAGGGGAGCTGGAACTTCCTTCTCACCTTCATTTTCTTGAATTCTAGATCTTTTCCTTGATCTCAAGTCATACATCTTATGTAATTCTGCCTACATAGAGTCAGAAAATTTCTTCCAATATTCATCAATTTCATTCTCATCATAAATGGCATCTGTTTCAGTATATTCATTTTCTTCTCCCTCAACACCTAGTTCATTTTAATCTACTACATATAATGTAGAAATATGATCATCATGGTCCCTGGAATGCTCTGGTACTTCATCAGGATCTACCTCTAAGTAAAGTGGTGTTTGAACCTGATCTTGATCTCTTCTCTCCTGCTGCAAAATTTGCAAAGGTTGTCATCTATACTGAGGATTAAAGTTTCTGTTCTGTTTTGCTTGCCTCTGAGAATTCTTACTCTCCAATTCTAATTTAATCAATTTATTAGAAAAATTTTAATTACATTATTTATATCCTCCAATGTTTGACTCTGAGAGGATTCCACTTTAGCCTTTCCCTTATCTTGGATAGGCTATGTCTCTAGTGCATTACTAGCAATCATCAGATTTTCTTCTATTTCTAAAGCATCAGTTTGGATCTGATCAAGGGTTGTGGATCTTCTCTCCCTCAATGTGAATCCAAGATCAGATTCAAAAGCCCCTACAAAATTTATTTTTGTACCAACAAGAGGGGGATTAATCTCCACTAGAAGACTATTGTTCAGTTTATTGAACCTTCTGATGAACTCCACAACACTTTCATCAGATTTCTTCTTAATAGCATTAAACACTATGAGTGAATACCCATGGTCTCTTTTCTCTTCCCATCTCTGGGTGAACAGGCGCTCCATCTCTTCCCATGTAGGAATAGAGTTATTAGGAAGCCCTTTAAACCATTTTCTTGCTTCTCCATCGAAGGATTGCACAAAAAGTCTTAAAACAACATCAAAGTGTTCAACATTGAGACTTTCTGCAAAATTACAAAACACTACTATATGTTTCTTTGCCATTTGTTCATCCTCTCCTAAGAAATGAGGTAGAATTTTCAAGTATTCCTAAGGCATTTGATTCAATTGTTGTGGAAATTGAATAGGTGCATACCTATTCAACAAGAATGCAGGTGTTACATGTTTGCTTCTAAACTTACTGAACTTTGAGTACCATCAGATGTAGAACCTAACTGAGGAGTAAATGGAGTTTGAAAAGGTGGAAATGTAGTTATAGGTTTAGGTTGAATAACTATAGCAGATACTGAGAAAGAAATAGACTCTAAAGATTGTTCTTGACAGTTGGGTTCTTGAAATGAAGTGGATGTAAAAGGTGACTTTTGGTCAATAAAAGGTGAATGTTTGGATGAAAGATGTGATGAACTGCTGCCAGGTGCAGACAGTGTAGGACTTGGTGTGAATGGAGTTTTAGGCCTTCCAACGCTCTTGGAAACTAGTCTCTCAAGGTCTAAAAGGGCTTGAGATTTTTGCTATGAGGTATCTGACCTTGTATGAGGCCTCTTTAAAGCCAGAGTTATTGCTTTCTATTCAATATAGCCAAATATTTCCTCCTCATTGAACAACCAGAGGAAAATATTAAAAGCCCAGCGAGAAGTGTTCTTGACTTCACTCCCCGCCAACGACGCCAATTAATTTTGTCCCTTAAGAAACTAATTTCTTGGCTGTGTAGAAATTGTGCTTAAGACATTAATGTTTATTATTCATGTCACTTATTTGTATGGTGTATCCTCAAATGAAGGACCTAAAAGACTTGGTTTTTAACCCTTAATACTTAGCTGATATGAAAATCTCATAATGCCATATGATGTTGGATATAAATGCTAAGTGAAGAATGCTTTGCACAGGTTAGAGACAATATGATGTTTTTCGCAGAAACTATTATCTATAACACTTTGAGAAGTTAGAGACAATATGTTGTTTTTCACATAAACTATTATCTGTAACTTAGTAGAAATGTAGAAGTAGGGGTTTTAAGTATGGGAGGGCTCTTTTAAGGAATTTTAACTTCATTCACATAAGTAAACAAAGACCTGTAGTTTCATTACTATACTTAAAGAAAAGAAGACATATGATGGAACATAACAGAGAAGTTACAAAATCATACCCAACAATGTGTGGAAAACTTTTGATTCTTTCATTAATCAATAGTTCATCAAAAATATAGTAGCCTAGTTTTCAGGTTCTTCAAAATTAGAACCCTTTTTCTATAATTTTGCTTCTTTTTATACATCATGAGATAGTTGGTAATCACCAAAACCATCAAACTACTTAACTATCTCCTAACTGTCTAAAGTAAAATTTATTACAGAATATTACATTGGAGAGTAAAATACACCTCATTCTTCTCAAGAAAACAAAATAACAAGAAATAACAGAAATTAGAAGGCGATGGCTTCTCGCTATTCGAATTTGTGGCTTGACTGTTGATGAAGTTTCTTTGTATATTTTTTGATGATAGCCAGACTATTTTAACACAACAAACTGAATCATTACCAAACTTCGTGCATGGACTTGTGGGTTATGGACCCACATGTATATCAAAAATGTTCTAATTGGCAGAAACAAAAAGAAACCCTTATGGCCCACATATGTATCAAAAGTGTTCTGATTAGTGGAAGCACAAAGAAACCCGACCAATCACCATTCCTTTGGTGTTTCGGTCATCTGCCTCTAATTTTAGTTATTCTGCTAAAACAACAGAATTGGTCGATTTACGTGGAATATGGCAAACCTTCGTTTAGCATGGAACTAAAAGGAAACAAAACTCTGGTTCATAGCCTTATCACGTTTGACCTTTCCACAAACCTTTGCCTTCCCCATGGACCCGATAGGAAACAAAACTGCAGTTAAAAGACTTCTTGGGTCCGATATTTATAATAAAACCTGTGCACTTCTTGACGCAATATCCGTCAGATCTCGTCCCTTTTTGATGAGAAGCTATGATTGATCTGGCCTTCAATGGCTGAAATCACATTTCATAAACGATCGCGTCCATTTTCCAAATTAAACATCATCCTTTTTAACCATGCAATTACCGTCAAATCTACATTCTTCAAGTGGATGACCCTGATCAACTGAGGTTTTAACTCGATTTTATAACTTCTTGCGTCCGATTTTTGAGTAAACCTCGCCCTTGTTAACTGCGTGACTACCGTTAGATATGCTGCCTGTTGATCAGATGACTCAGATCTTCTCCCGAGTTTCTCACATTCAAAAGCCATCAATAATATAAAGCAACTCATTTCTTTCGGATTTTTGCATTTTCTTTTATTTCCATTATAACATAATATTTGATTTTTTTTTTTTTTTTTGCAATAAAACTGAAAATAAAATTAAAATGACAATGGATGCCACAACATAGTCAATACATTTAGGCATTATATAACAAGCTATCAAGTATTTATTCATACATATCGTTTAGCCATTATATAGTTAATGAATTTTTTTTTTACTAATGGTAGGATTACTAGATGGTTGTTACTAATGAAAGAGTTCAATATCACCATTCTAGATTGACCAGGAAGAGATAATCAAGTGGCTAATTTTATGTCAAGATTTAGTTCTCTTGATGATCTTATCCTTGTTTCAGACAAATTTCTTGATGAGAATCTATTTGTTGTAACAACTAAAACCCCATGGTTTGTACATATAGCAAATTATTTATCATCTCGAATATTACCATCCCATTTCACTAACAAGCAGAAAAGGAAGATAATTAAATAGAGTGCTATATATACTTTGGTCAATGGTGACCTCTTTTATACTAGTCCTGATCTTTTGATAAGAAAATGTGTAAGAGAAGATGAAATTCTTGATATTCTAAAATCATGTAATGATGAACCATGTGGTAGCCATTTTGCAAATAAATGAACAACATATGTTGGCTTGTATGGGCCTGACCAAGGTTTAGAGGTGATTTAGCCAAAAAAATCCCAGTACTACTGTCCCTTTCGATAATAGTCTGTGGGGCGCAGACTGAGTTCTCACTTGAAGTAGTATGGGATAGTGCTAGAACTAGGTTTCTGCACCCTAGGGATGTCTGATGAGCTTCTGGTGGTTTGCAGTTTGACCTTGCACGCAAGTCGCTATGCGCATCTATTAGTCCCTCGTAACCTGTGATGTTACCTTCGCACAACCCTACTCGGGGCGTGATCCGTATTATACCCAATTTCCTTACTATTTAACCTATTATTACTTGATCACTTAACTTATTTGTGTAATACTAGTGATAATTAACCGTATATCCAGCAATCATATAAGTGCGCACAATAAACAAAATAGTATAAATGTAAAGAATGCAATACAAAAGCAGATGCACATAAATTGGAATCAACCTCTCTTTATTATTCTTCATTCAAGGTTACAGACTCAACACTGCCCTTTGCACTCAGCTGCAGACTCTACTAGGCCTCTGCCCACTCAATTGTAGAGCCTCTTCCTACTACGACAAACCAATACATTTAGACTCTTACTTTATGCTTTATCTCTTTCTTTGCTGATCCGCTACTTAGCTATCTTTACAACTTAGAGCCTCACTCTATTTATACAATCCCATGGTCCGTGGATAATGGGTAGGTCGACATGACATTACATTACATTACAAAACTTATGGCGGACAACCCTATGAGACAACCTATACTTTGCACTCCACGCCCACAATTTGTGGAGTTTTACAATACATCTGACCGAAACTTAGGCTTTGAGCCACAAAACATGATGTGAGGGGGTCTGATGCCAAAAAGGCCCTCAACACAAACATCATGACTCATCATTGAGTCACTTTGTTGATGCAGCGATCTTGGCGTGGAGTCCCTCCAACTAGTCCTGAACGACTTGAATGTCAGCAGCACACGGAGATACTATCTGTTGTACCTATTTCATTCTTGCTTCTCAATCATCTATCTCTGAATTGTGTCCTTACATCTATTCCATCATCCGCTGCATATGTTTATAGTCCCGTGCCCTTGTCCAGCTCCTTGGGTCGCAAAGAATGTACTTCGGTCGGCTAGTCAGATAACCGGCCCACCTGTGTAGGGCTTCAAGTGGATGCCGTTTACTTTTCCTGGGAAGAGTTCTCCATTTAGTTTAACTAGCTGGACTACACCTCCGTCTATGATCTCCTTAACCACGTATGGTCCTAACCAGTGCATTCTGCATTTTCCTGGAAATTTTTCAAACTTATTGTCATATAGCTGCACTATGTTGTTTACCTTGAAGGTGCACAACTTGATATGGCTGTCGTGCCAGGCCTTTTCACGTTACTGTTATACCTGTTGATGAAATCCAGCCAGAAATTGTTCTTCCTCGAGCTCTTCTAATTGCACGAGCCTTTCTTGCAGGGCTTCGTGGTCCATCATGCCTGTGAGCGCTACTATTCGCAGACTAGGTACGATGTATTCCATCGGCATGATAGCTTTCATGCCATAGACTAACCGGAAAGGTGTCTATCCCGTCAATTTTTTGCACGTTTTCCTGTATGCCCATAATACAACAAGTACGTGTAGGTCCTAGTCGTTTCGCCATACATTACATATTTTGGTCAGTGCAGTCTCCAGTATTTTGCTAAATGCCTCTACTGTTCTATTCACTTATGGGTGGTACGGTGTACTTTTTTGATGATACACCTAGAACTCTTTTGTGAGCGCACGTGGCCTTTCCTGCTGTTGTGTTTTGTTCTGATTCTTTATTCTAGGAGTGGTGTGCGCTTCTGTGGGTTGTACAGCATATGTTCGCACCCATCAAGAAAGGTGGGCGTGCAAGTTGTTCTGCCCCTGGTGACTGGTGTTTGCTCTAAGCTGGGGTTTCCAAAACATAGGTGCATCATCCTTCTGCATCCGTGCTAGTCCTCAAAACTTCCATGATGCATACCCCACCATCATGCAGGCATTGCACGTAGTGCCCACTTCAGAGCATTGAATCACTACTGTTCTGGTATTGCGCTTTCAAATTTGTTCAGGAATTCATCCACCGCTATCCACCCATCATATGTAGGTAGATCCCTTGCTTCTGTTTTCATGCAGCACAATGATCTAACCATCATGTTGCAATTAAGCGTGGTTACTTCATGCAGCTGATTCTACCATCGCTCTTTCTCTTCGTCTGAATCCAAAGTGTAGGAGCTTTCGCGCTCCCATGAAATCCTTCCATCTACAGTCGGATTCATCTAATCCTCTTCTCACGTGGTTATCTTGTAAATACAATCAAGATCATCATCACTATCATCTTCGCACACCGGTTCAGTGTATTGCGCTCCTTCTGTTGGATCTAGCGGTGCTACTACGCGTAGTGACTTTTTCTCAAAGATCATTTTGCGCTTCTTCATATTTATGAATCTGTTTATATTGGTGGCCCAACCTATTCCTAGTAGTGTAGGATAGGGATTACTGTCATCGAAAATCTCTATCACTTCAAAATCTGCCTTTGTGCTTGCACCTTCAATGTTTATTGTTACCCTTTGCAACCCTCCCATGGGCAAGACCTTTTGTTGGTTAGCCATTCGTAACTGAATAAGAGATCACTCTAGCACGGGTCTACCCATGCGTTCCCATGTTTTTTTTGGAAATACATCCACATTCGATCCAAGATCTAGCATTACCTAAGCCATTTCATATTACCTAAGCCATTTCATACTTCTCGATTTGTGTAATCAACCTCATTTCCCTTCCTCTGTGCAATGCATGCTTTCCAAGTTTCTGGACCACACATGGTTCTCCTGACCCCGCACACCTAGTGTTATAGACATATTTGGGCACTACAACCCCAATCACATATGTCCATAAACCAAGGGCTTCTAGGTCCCTAAAAGTGTTGTTTCATACCCTAAAGGGACAAGGTCAACTGATTACATCATCTCCCGAAAGTTCTCCATGAAAAACTACTCAGAACTAGTCAAAACTGGATCATCTCACTTGCTCCATGGTCAAGGTGCAATGCATCTCACCTACTACACACGAGAGGTGCGATTCATACTGAAAAGTCCCTCTATAGGGTGTGATGAGCGAGAATAGACAAATGGCAGAGACAGTTTGCTAAGTGGATGATCAATGAATCTTCTAGAAACTTCTCATATGACACTTGCCTCTCAGAATTTGCCCAGGGATGATTAAGAGATCAATGAAATCTCCAACTGGAGCCAAGAACTATCACTGGAATGACACTAATCAAAAACCCAGAGCTAACTCACACCTCTGCAGATATCTATATATGGATCCCTCATCTTAGAGATTAGGAGGTTAGAGGCTGGAATGTTGTATCTTGTAAGGAAGTGCTGTTAGTTCCTTGGTGGAACATCATAGTTTTGGGTGATCTAAGATTTTCATGAGGTGAAGAAGGGCTTTCATGCTGGGAGGATGATGTTGGGTTAGATCAATGGGTTGTAATCCTCTCTTCTACTCTTTCTATCAATAATGCTATTCGAGTTTTCTTCCACATTCTTGTATGTTTGAGTTGATATATGCATTTGTGTGGTTAATATATATCTAGTCCTATATTGTTTATGATTGTAGATCTTTGTGCTTTGATGGTATCATGCTGCTTTGACTTTATAGGTGCTCTTTGAAGTGGGGTAAGCAAGGAAGGAGCAGTAAAGATCTATCAGATGGGAGAGGAAACAAGCAAGGAGCCAAGCTAAAGACTGAGGTTGGTACTCTCTGCTTCTCTCCTATCTACTTGTCATAAAGGAAAACGAAAGTAACTTTAGTTTGTTTGTTTCTAAGATAGCTACCTGTCTTAGTGGGACTAGCAGCTCTGAATGGACACTAGATTTCTCGATAACAAAATGGCGACTCCACTGGGGAGCGAATAGCTTGTTTGCTTGTCTATATTTGTTTGCTTTATAAACTATAGACAGAGCTTGATGTTAAGCCAGCTAGCCTTCGAACTGCATTTGCTATGTAAGTGCAAAGTAGATCAATGCTACTTCAGTCCATCTCTAGGTTTTATTTATAAACTGAACAATTGATTTGCAAACATCCTAATTGCCCTGGTGGTGGCTCAAGTAACCTCACTAGATCAGCCCCTATGATTTTCATTTACTGACTATCATTAGCTCGGCCTAAATCCCTAAACTAAGCTGCAAACTATGACCAAAAACCAAGTTGCAGTCTCGTCCCTGGACCATCGAACCTTCTCCTCTTGGAAATCTAGATGCATCACACCTCCCGTGTGCAGTAGGTGAGATGCATCCCTATTTCCCTATGTTACAGGTGCGATGATCAGATAACACTGTTTTTGCCTCTAGATTTTGGTTTTTTCTTCACTCTCTTTAGCTTTATTCAGGAGTTTTGTTGTTTGTGATCAGTATACCATTGTAGAAACTCCCTTCCTTTGCATCATTCAGCCTCCATTGTTCAAAGAATTGTGAATGTTTTAATGTATTTTTCACCATTCACAGTTCTCCTTTACAAAGAAGTAGCTTAATAGAACTGTTGTCTCTTGATTTGGAAGTGTCGCAAGTGTCGTTTTCAGTCAAAGAAAAGAATTCTACTCTTTTTTATGGTCGATTACATTTTTACTCTTGTATTTGATTTGAATTAATTGTATTTCAAGTGTCGAAAGCAGTTTTCAATTCAAAATTGCAAAGTGTCTTCATAGTCTTCCTTTCGTATTTTGAAGAGAAAATTGTTAGTATTGTCGCTTTGAAAAGATAATTCAGATTTATACTTAGCATTCTTTTTGTCATTCACACATTAAGGAAGTGGAAAACAAATACATGCATGTGCATTTGCATTTAGACTGCTTGTTGATTTTGATTTAGGACAGTGCATCTAGTGTGTGCTCTCTGCTCTATGTTGAAAGAATCTCGCTTATCTTTCTTTAGTAGCTAGGATTTTCATTGCAAAAAGAAGAGTAAACGACTGTTTATCATCTTAGATTGCATTTTAGGAATTTTATATCTACATCACATGGAGAACCTTAAAGACAAACTTCTTAAGAAAGATCAACTGTAAAATAAATTCAATGAACATAAAAACACTTTGGAGCCTAACGCACAACATTTAGAAGTCTAGGCTAGAGATGTATTCCATGGTCATAAAGCCTGGTAATTATTTCTTTCATTGTAGGTTGGGTGATTCCTCCTCTTGGAGACGACAAGTGCCAGTATGGAATTGTGCTCCCATGTACCGTCAAGTATATATTAGGAGACCACAATAGGCTATATCCGTTATCCTTAGGAAGCCATGTCTGTCACCCTATCAATCGCAATGCACTGAACACAATATTCGGTAAGATTGACTGCCATACCATAAAAAGTATTCTACAGTTTTGCGATTGGTTTGGTAATCCCTCTGTCTAGGTTTATAGGGTAGTCTCTTTCGTTCCTTTTCAGACTCCTTAAAGGAAAAGGTCCATTTGAGCACTTGTCACTTCAGACTCATTAAAAATCGAAGGTGACTAGAGTCATCTTTAGCTTTTTAACGACTCTTAAAAATTGAAAAAGCAAGTTGTGTCAAAGCGTCATAAAATTCATTTAATTCAAAATAACATTTTCCCCTTTTTATTTTGAGTTGATCAAGTAATCTGAAATCGTGGAAGAAACTCAATCAAAACCTCGTCATTCATGGAGACTAGCGAGTCAACCATCTTTGACCCTAGAAATGAAACCATCCAGGGCAAGGCATTCTCATTTAACTGAGTCGAATTCACTTGATTTATTTGAATCTTGTGTTTCAACATCGTCAGAGACTACAATTACTCCAATTATTTCTGGTACATCAGCCTTTACAGAAGAAGTTCTGTAGTTACAAGAGGACATTAGAACTAATCCTAGTGTAACGGTAGACACCTCTATTCCTAAAAAAACTCCACCTGGGGAAGATTCGGAAGGTGTCACCCCTCCAACATCTGTCACTGTAGAGTCTATACCTTCTTCGGCACCAGAAATACTTTACAGACCTGACTGTCTACCTCTTCCACTTGGATTGATTGCTATAGAAGAGATAGTGGAGGATATTCCACCCAGTACTCTAGTGCATTTTGGAACTGGTATCCACTTACATCCTTCTACTACAGAAGTTAGCTCTTTTTCATCGCAAGTTCCTGTCGAATCACTAGGAAATCTTTTGGATAGACTAAACATGTCTGAACAACCATCAACATCTAGGACTGTGTCAACTAACACAGCTACGGCAAAGCTTCCTGCTACTGTTCCTACAATGATTGCTGGTATACCATCTGTCCCGACAAGTTATCAACAACAAGATGGAGTCCAATCAGGTATTGTTTTGACGACATGGTTAGTTCCTATCTCTTCATCCGGATTCTCATCTGGTATTTATTATGTTGAAACTCAACAAATTGATCCAATGTGTCTTCAAAGGCCAATCTAACCTTTAAGTACTAGATTTCCGCCATATGGGGGGCAGTATGCCTTTTCATTGTTCCCTCCCGGAGAACAACCATATGGGAGTTTACAACAAAGTTCAGGTCAAACTGGAATGATGTCCAGCAGTTGGGTACCAATACTGCCTTAGCAACCAAGGGTGGTATATTCAATGCAACCAGTCCATCCTGTGTCGAATATTCCAACTATACCTGTGATGGTGACTGCATCGAAAGTAAAAGCACTACCTGTTGTATGTCGACCCCAAGTTTCTTAGGTTGCAATACAATAGCCTCTCGTCTCAGCGATTCAATCACAACCTCAAGTTAGTGCCTCCTTATCTGGAGTGACTCAGGCTCAAACAGGAACTATGACTCCTCATCTTGGTCAATTATCTAGTATTGGACAACAACAAATGGTCCAACAGCCATGGCTAGTTCAGTATCAACAACTGCAATTCCAGCAATCATATCAAGGACCTGAGCAACAAGTATTTGTAAGTAATGGGCAACTGCATTTCCAAAGCAGTTATCAACAACCATACTATAATGGTTATGCCCATCAACCTTATCAAAGTTACCAACATCAAATACATTATGCTGGTATGCAAAGACCCACTTCTCAGGCGATTCCATCTTATCTTGGGTATGCTTCGCCTAACCTGAATCAAAAGTTGCCCTTTGTAGCAACTCTAGAATTACTAGATCTAAACTGGTTGATGAATGATCCAATTGGTTATGCCCCTTGGTGGCCTGCAATTCCTCATAAACTTCCCTCTTATATTCCTAAATTCAATGGAAATCTAGCTGAAGATCCGTCGAATCATGTGATGACATTCCATTTGTGGTGTTCATCCAACACCTTGAATGATGATTCGATCGGGCTTCACCTTTTTCAGTGAACATTAAGAGGTCTGACAGATAAATGGTATATAGAATTTCCTAGAGCCTCGTTTGATAACTTCAGCACCCTTTCCACCACCTTTTTAACCCATTTTTAGTTACCAGTAAGGTACGAAAAGAAACGGAGCTTCTTACCAATTTTAAGCAGACGACAACCACTCACATATCTGATCATATTCATGAGTGGAAACGTCATCATCGAATGGTAAAAACATATGTTCCTGATCAGCTGCTAGCTGAATGGTTTATTAAGTCATTGTTGCCTTCTATTACTGAAGATGTGGCTAAGGGGCGAGTTGTCACTGAAGAGTAGTCATTGCTCGTGTGCTATATATAGGCTTAATCTATAGTCAGTTTGGCATGCTCTATGACAAAATTCGTGATGTTCCTAGACCAGAGTTTTATGTTCCTCCTCCTCCTAAATCAAACAAAGACTCTCATGCAGACAATGGTGTGATAGGTACAACAATCACAAAAACCGCAAAGGCTACATCTAAGAAAGGCCATACGGTTTCTAGTCAAAATACAAATGAAGAACCTCTCACCTTAGAGGTCAATACCGTGTAGACTGACAAGGGAAAAAATCCAAAGCAACCAGGGGGGAAGAATAAAGGAAAAAATAAGAAGAAGAAACAGGAAAATTCACCTCCTAAAAAATCTTTTGAAAACCCTACTGGGCAAAATAAACCTCGTTATCCATGTTACATATGCGACGATGATAATTTCATGAAAGATTGTCCACATAAAGCTAAGGTTATGAAATTTTTAAAAACTTCAAATACCCCAGTGGTGTTGACTAGTCCATTTCCGATCCCAGAAATAAACCTGGTTGCTGGTGATCATGCTTCCCCATCCCAAGGGATTATGTTATCCATCTCAAAACACCAAAATGATGCTTTGATATCAACAAGGAATAAATATTGTGGAAATCCACAGTTGTTGAACAGCAAGGCTACAGATCAACCCAGTAGTTCAAAAACAACTTCGCCAGAAGTTGTTCCACCAATCATTCCTGAATTAACAATAAAACCGCCTAAGGGAGTAATACATAAATTGACATTTAATCCTCATGTTCGAGCAGCACAAAATTATAATATAGTGGAGGATTTGGCCCAATCGCCATCCGCTATGTCAACACTTGAAGTACTGCAAAATTTCCCCTACCAAAAGAAGGCTTCGTTATCAGCGATAGGTGGGATTGATCCAATGGATTCTGATCTAGTGGCCTTTAATCATAAAGGATACGAACCTCAGTTATCGGCCCAACTCCCTTTCTTCATACAGGTAAAAGCCCTCAACAAAACTGTTCATCAAACAATCATTGATGAGGGGGCGTCTACCTGTATTATGTCAATGAGTTGCTGGAAAACTTTAGGCTCTCCACCCTTGTCATGATCATCAACGACATTAAAAACATTCGATGGAAGAACATAAACGTCATATGGGATATTAAGTAACTTGCAAGTTGAACTGGGGGGCAAGACAATAGAAATTAATGTCGAAGTTATCGATGGAAACCTCGATTACAATATCCTACTAGGAAGGCCCTGGATTTATGCTATGGTTGTTATTGTGTCAACTTACTTTAGAAAGATTGCATTTCCCTTTCAAGGAGGAATTACAATTGTTGATCAACAAACCTTACTCCCCAACAGTTCTCAAGTTACTGGAAGCATTCCATTGATCCATGGAAGCTCTCAATCGCTTCAAAATATCAAAGTAGGTCTCCTAAAAGACCCTTCCTTAATGGGGACTTTTTCCCTTCCGCCTCCGAGTAATTTGGAAGAAGTGGCCACAGTGGAAACCTGTCACATGATATCTTCTACATCAACAAAGATGAATAAGAACTCTGAACATTTTGATAGTGTGGATCATTGCGAGGTATTGCCTCCAAGCCCTACCATAGCTACATCATCTGACGATCAATTCAGTGATGTTGTACATTATGTACTAGGGGCATTGGAACCAGATCTTTCCTTCATGACCCCTTATGAGTTGTGATCAAAGGTTGCCCTGAGGATAGTTCTTTTCCTGGGTCAACCTCATTAAAAAATGAAACACCTCCCTTTCCAAATTGAGTGTTTGATTACAATCTCGTAAAATCCAAGTCGAGTCTTTCAAAGATCTTGAAGGTAAACATTCATTCCAACAACTACGTTGAATGCAATGAAGCTTGGGGGGCATGCACCTTGATTTGCGTCATTATGCTGGGGGCATGCGAACTTATAACAAGCATATTTTTTCATTTCAAGCTTGTGTAAACATGAAACCAAATTTGAGCATATGTCGTTTCATGGTTCAAGCTCATTAAAAAATGAACCAAGTCATGACAAGTGTTACCGCAGGGTTCAAGCTCATTAAAAAATAGACCCGCCACGAGCAGTTTTATGCAAAGTTAAAGCTCGTTAAAAATTAAACCTAAGAAATTAGCATATGTTCCACCAGAGTTTGAGCTCATTAAAAAATGAACCCACCTCCGATAAATAACCATTGTGAATGCATTATCATCAGCTTTTGAGCCTTGGTCGTGTTCATACCATCACCTCCTCTCTGTTTTAGTTGATCATACGCCTCCATTTGATTGTTTACCCTTTTGAGGAATAGCTATGACGAGTGATTTTGTTAGCCATCTTCTTGACACTGCCATGATTGGAAAGTTCCAAACCTTACCTGGAACCAGCTGCAACCCAGAAATATGACTCGTTCCTCAAAAAATGAGTCTCCTTTAAGCTCTTTTCATCTAACTCATAAAATATGAAAAGATTGCCGAGAAATTGGCCTCTCCATCTAGTTAAAATTATCAGAAGTGCTATCCCTCCTCTAGATTTTAATCTTTTTGGACCCGAGGGATCATTACACAAAAAGATCGAGCACTTGTCTTGTTCGGCTCGTTAAAACTATCGAAAATTCATCCCTTTCGTATTATTTTATACTTTTTTGGACTTAGGGGATTACATGATGAAAAATGATTACCGGAGTTTCCTTTTGTCCCTTTTCAGACTCTCTAAAATTGAAAAAGGACTAAGTTATCTTTGTCATTAATCTCGTTAAAACCAACAGCGACAAACTTGTCCATGCAGACAAGAATGAGTTTCACTGTCGCTAGGCTCGTTAAAACATAGCAACAGGTTTTCCCGAAGGGAAAATTATAGAACAAGCATATATTATTCTCCTCAAGCTTGATAAAAATAAAGAGGTACTGGTCAGCAATGATTGGGGAAAATTTGGGAAGAAAACTTGAAGAAATTTTATTGGTAGCAAGTCGCTCTTGAACATGACACTTTCACTCCATCACTATGATTGAGTCGGGTGGGTTATTCCGTTCACCGATCATGTTACCATTGGTCCACAATACCATCCATTTTTGGGGTTAATGCTACCAATCCACTTCAGTGTTGCCGATATATGTTCAAGAGAAGTCACTCAGAGAATTCACCAACCCAGCTTGTGTCTCATCCGCTGCAATACCTTCACACTTCATTCTTTCATGACCACCACCCAGAACCTTGTATCATCAGATCGTTTTCACCTCCACAAAATCATTTGCTCTGTTCTGTGTTGTATATGTGGGATTCATTAATGCCCTCCTGCAACGAGCCACTTCTTGTCGATGTCAGCTCATTATCCAGGAAGTTGACCTAGGAACAACCCTTTCAGTACTTTGAAGCTTGCATGACTCAATGGCAAGTTTCTCACTTCTAGCAATAGGTTTACATCAATGGCCTTCGACTAAAATATTTTGCATGGTGTTCGACACCAAGTCCCTTTTTCACACCAAGTAAATTGTATTATTGTACCTTGATGGTCATTATCATTATCGGTGATTCCTCTCGCGCCTGTTAACATCTTTCATCATTGGCTGGTAATCAGGCGATGTCGTTTCATGTTCGACTCCAGAACATCTTTTCACATGGATCGACTTGTACTTTGGGTGAAGGTTGGACAAGTTTGAAGACCCCGAATCTAGTTTCATCCATTTGGGCTGTGATACATTCAGGAAAATAAAGACATCGAATGTACATCATTGCTACACAGATAATCATCCAAGCGAAAGGATGATGGCTCTACCAGAATCATTAGTCCACCACACAGACAGTTGCCTGTCCTACGTACATGAAAATGAATTTATAAAGTTGAGCATGGGAATGCCCACCTTAGCTAGATCATGAAAATATTATGAAGATAATGTATTGTATTGTATCTTATTACAGGTCGCCTTCTAGTTCAAAAAACCTCTGATCCTCATGATAAAGCATTTAACCCGACATCAAAAGATTTACAACCTCATACTTTAGGGGGAAACTATTATAGACATATTTGGGCACTGCAACCCCAATTACGTATGTCCATAAATCAAGGGCTTCTAAGTCCTTAGAAGTGTTGTTTCATACCCTAAAGGGACAAGGTCAGTTGATTACTCAAAACTACTCAAAACTAGTCAAAACTGGTCAAAACTAGATCATCTCACTTTCTTCATGGTCATGGTGCGATGCATCTCACCTACTCCACACGGGATGAGTGAAGCATACTGAAAAGTCCTTCTATAAGGTACGATGAGTGAGAATAGACAAATGGTAGAGACAGTTTGCTAAGTGGATGATCAATGAATCTTCTAGAAACTTCTCATGTGACACTTGCCTCTCAGAATTCGCCCAGGGATTAGTAAGAGATCAATGAAATCTCCAAGTGGAGCCAAGAACTATCACTGGAATGACACTAATCAAAAACCCAGAGATGACTCACACCTTTGCAAATATCTATATATGGATCCCTCATCCCAGAGATCCAGAGGTTAGAGGCTGGAATGTTGTATCTTGTAAGGAAGTGTTGTTAGTTTCTTGGTGGAACATCATAGTGTTGGGTGATCTAAAATTTTCATGAGGTGAAGAAGGGCTTTCATGCTGGGAGGATGATGCTGGGTCAGATCAATGGGTTGTAATCCTCTCTTCTACTCTTTCTATCAATAAAGCTATTCGAGTTTTCCTCCACATTATTGTATGTTTGAGTTGATATATGCATTTATGTGGTCAATATATATCTTGTCCTATATTGTTTATGATCGTAGATCTCTATGCTTTGATGGTATCATGTTGCTTTGACTTTAGAGGTGCTCTTTGAAGTGGGGTAAGCAAGGAAGGAGCGACAAAGATCTGTCAGAGGGGAGAGGAAACAAGCAAGGAGCCAAGCGAAAGACTGAGGTTGGTACTCTCTGCTTCTCTCCTATATACTTCTCATAAAGGAAAATGAAAGTAACTTTAGTTTGTTTGTTTCTAAGATAGCTACTCGTCTTAGTGGGGCTAGCAGCTCTGAATGGACACTAGAGCTTTCGATAACACCTAGTGATAAGTTCTTGTAGTCCTTTTGCTACCTTGCTGTCATGTTGTAGTTTCATGCATGTCTCCAGAAAGGTAGTGAGCATTGAAGGATCCATCCCTGGTTCTAGTTGATCCTTACTACCTAAAGTGGAGGCCTCTGTGAAGCTCTTCTTAGCTTCTATGAATGTCTCCTTCACGCGTTCTAAATCAAATTCAGGTTCCTTTGTAGGAGCCTTGCAAACCCACACACTTTCTTCTGACTACTTCCCTTTATCATCGCCCATGGTCATACCACTCCTAAGCATCATGTTTACATTTGGGTCTTCTTCACGTGGCTCAGACCTCATCATCTGAAAATTTTGAGTCGGAGGGGGTTGAGGTACCCCTTTTTCACATAGTCTCGCTATCAATGTAGGGAAGCCTTCTGCCTCATGATCAAACTAAGTATAGTACAAACATGATTTCCTTGTTGGGTTTAGAAAATCGTGGGAATAGTGCCCTGGCCCTCCAAAATTATCGCAAATTAATTTTCTGTGACCCCTTCCTAGTCCCATTCTTCCTTGACCTCGACCGTGCCCCTGAAATCTAGCATGCACCATTCCTACATTTGGGTCAAGGGATCACGTTTCTATTTGTACCATGTAGGTAGGAGCTCGATCCATCACTAGTTCGTAGCTTCTGTAGGTGTTCTCATCATGGCGTACCAACTTGAAAAAATTACAAAACAATTGTTGGGATGTCTGCGTATACTTCTGTAATAGATGACAATTATCCATAGTGTGTTTTCCTCCTATTTGACAAATCGTGCACCATAATGCAGGTGTCATGCTTTCTCTTGCTAATGCCTCAGGTATTAACAACATCTTCCCTCCTCCTGCCAAGAAATTCGTGAACACTAGATAGTGGTCCTTGTCATGTCCTTGGCCTTTACATTTTATGCACCATAACTCCTTGCACACCTCTGGCCGAGGTGTCCTGTCCTGTATCAAACTCTGCATCTCCAAACACATATTTTATAGTTGCTCATGGATTTTTTGGACTCCCAAACCATGGTCTTGTATAGGGGTCTCATGCAATCTCATTGCCATCTCCAAAGCTTTGGCTTGGGTGGAAAGTTTTTGTTGTGATAGCGCCATCCTTAAGTGTGGTGTTAGTGATGCTACAAACCATGTGCAGTGCTATCCATTCGTCAACTTCATGTTGGCTTCATGAATCATACCCTTTAGTATTTGGTCTAGATCCTAGGGGGTCTCACCTGGGAGCATCACGATCTCCTTAAACCGGATGATTGATTGTGTTTCCAACTTTGGCCTGCTAAATTCCCTATTCAGTGCGGTCTGGATTTCTATGATTTCTGCATTTGGATGGTCATTAGAATGCTTGATATACCATGTTAATGCATGATCTTTAAACGTGCTTACCAGTGTAGCCTTATTGATATTATCATCCACGACGTGTTGTGCTTCCCATACCACTCTTACCACGAACTAGAACTAGTCCGGATCTTCATTCCCTACTCCTCTGAATATTGGTAGTTTGATCGAACTCGCCATACTGAATTGTGGTGGTGGCAGAGGTGGGTTGGGTGGAGATGGAGGTGATGAGGGTGAGATGGGTGGTGGTGTAGGTGGAGGTGGGAATTCATTGCCTTATCAGAGTAACCGTGCTTCTCGGAGAAAATTTCGCGAGCTCTTTCTCGTTATCCCGCGAGGGGGAAATTAAGGGACTAGTTTCCAATTCTTCACTACTTCCACTTCTGTAGATATTCCCACTTCGTATAGTCTCAAACATTAATTTATTTGCATAACCTACTTTTCAGACAATATCACCTAAATCCAAATGTTCAAATATTTGATATACTTACCTTGCAGTCGCTTGAGAAAACGTCGCTCCGCCTCACTGTAGCTAATAGTCATATCTACCACGAACGTAGTGATAAACTCTCCTATAATTTGATCAAGCCAATGGTCCAAAGCTCGTGCGATATTATATCCTGACGCTTCTAGTCTGCGCACTAATTCCAGAGTCCACACGGTTGGTTTGTCAAGCCTACACCTTCCCTGGTTGTCTGCTAGCTTCGCAATCCACTCATACAGCTTATAAGGAAAGGATGCAAAGAAAATTTTATGGTTTTCCGTACACAAGTAGCTCTCCAACCACTATTCCTTATATACTCCCAGATTTTTGTTTTCCTGCACCGTGAACTCGTGAATCTTCACCCTTCAGTTTCTTTCTTTTTTGGATTCCAGTGGCATGACATCGGACATCTCTTATGTAGATCCCAGTCCTGGCAATGGAACCATTTGTTGGCTTCTATGGACTTGACCTAGGTTCAAAGGTGATTTAGCCAAACAAATCCTAGTACTACTGGCCCTTTCGGCAACAGCCCACGGAGCGTGGACTGAGGTCTCACCCGAAGTAGTATGGGAGGGTGCTAGAACCAAGTTTCTTCACCCTGGGGATGTTTGATGGGATTTTGGCAATCCGCGGTTTGACCTTGTGTGCACGTTGCTACACATATCTATTAGTCCCTCGCAACCTGTGATGTTGCCTTCGTGCAGCCCTACTCAAGGCATGATCTGTATTATACCCAAGCTCCTTACTATTTAACTTGTTATTACATGATTACTTAACTTATTTGTGCAAGACTAGTGATAACTAACAGTATATACAACAATCATATAAGTGTGCGCGATAAACAAAACAGTATAATTGTAAAGAATGAAATACACAAGCAGATGCACATAAATTGGAATCAACTTCTCTTTATTATTCTTCGTTCAAGGTTATAGACTCAACACCACCCTGTGCACTCAGCTACAGAGCCTCTTCCTACTACTACAACCCAATACACTTAGAATCTTACTCTATGCTCTATCTCTCTCTTCGCTCAACACTACATAGCTATCTTTACAACTTAGAACCTTGCTCTATTTATACAATCCCATGGTCCACAGACCATGGGTAGGCCGACATGATATTAAATTACATTATAAAACTTAGGGCAGACAATCCTATGACTCAACCTATACTTCGCGCTCCGTGCCCACAATTAATGGAGTTTTACAATACATCTGACCAAAACTTGGGATTTTAGCCCCAAAACATGTTGTGGGGGGATTCGATGCCCAACAACATGCAAGGTGGTCAAACTTGGCTACTATGGGCCAACAATTTTTAAAGACTCAAAGACCTATTGCAAGAGATGTAATAGCTATCAAAGAATTGGAAGACCTATAATATCAGATGAAATTCCATTAAAACCACAATTACTTATAGAACCATTCGAACAACAGGCTCTATACTTTTTGGGACCTATTAACCCGACTTGAAGTGGAAATAAGTACATCTTAGTATGTACATACTATGTTACAAAATGGGTTGAAGCAAAAGCAGTGGCACGAGCAATAGAAGAAATAGTGGTTTCTTTCCTCTTTGAAGAAATCTTTGTAAGAATTGGAGTTCCAACACAGATTGTTACAGACCTGGGAAAACAGTTCACTTCTAAACTTGTTCGAGATCTTACAAAAAAAAAAAAATCAAGCATAGAAAGTCTACTCCGTATCATCCACAAGAAAATAGACAAGTGGAATCTACTAATAAGGTTATGGAAAACATCATGACAAAGACAGTACAAATGAACAAAAAATATTGGTCAGATAAATTAAAAGATACATTATGGGCATACAAAATTACATGGAAAAACACTTCCGAATTCAGTCCATATCGACTGGTATATGGTAATGAAGTTTTGTTACCAATTGAATTTCAAATTGATACATTCAAAATTGTATTAGAATTGGGATTGGACCTGTCAGAAGCTCAACAAAAAAGACTTATGTAACTAAACAAACTATATGATATCAGACAATAGGCTATTGAGCATACATCACTAGTACAATAACAGAGAATCAAATGGCATGACAGCTTTATCATAAACAAAAATTTTCATAAGGGAGACTAGGCACTTCTTTTTGAATCCAAGTACAAAGATTTCAATGCTAAGTTCACTACTTATTGGGTTGGGCCATATGAAATAGAAGAAATATTTGATAATGGAGTAGTCAAGATAAAAACAATTGATGAAACAACAAATTCATTTCTAGTTAATGGTCATCAAATCAAAGTTTATAACAAACCTATCAATAAAGAAGACTTTCTGAATAGAGTCTCAACATAAAACAATATGGAAGTATTGGAACGACATAGTAATATGCCTTCCCTATTTCCAGAAGAATAAAAATAAAAATAAAAAAGTTAAAAAATAATAAAGGAGTTTGGTTGTGAAAATCCAGGATACTGGAAAAATACAAACTCGAATTCATATCGGAAAACCAACTTCTTTGGCCAATATGAATTCTTTTTTTTGTTTTTCATTTTTATTTTTGTCGGATTATCCTCCAAAATTTAAAGACTTGAGGACAAGTCTTAAGATCAACAACGGGGGAAGATTCATAATAAATCAACAAACCATGAAATGATTTAATATCAAGGAGTTGTACTACAAAAGGGACCTGAGGCATCATAATCAACATTTATCAGTAACGGACATGAACAAGATCAATATTATATACAGAAGGAACCTGATTATTCATTTTCAAATCAACATCAAAAGGGACCTAAGAGGTAGCTACAAGCATCTATCTACAGTCCAGTATTGAGAAGAATTCATTTTGAAAAGGTCAAGTGTTGACAAAAGTGTTAAAGCATTGACAATGAGCTATCAAGTAAAAGGAAAGTACTATAAGTTTAAAGCATTCGTAAAGCCTTTGAATTTTAATTCTTTTCTAAGATTGATAACCTAGTTTAAAACTTGAATACAATACTCCTAGCCATGTACATTATATCATTTTATATCACCCTACATATTCATTCATTTCATCAATTAACCATACATTCACATCTCATTATTGAACCATATCATTTGCATTTTTTGACCAATATTGTTGGCCATATCTCCTTTGGAAAAAAATTACATCATGGAAAAATTTCTCTATACATCCATAAGGATTAGTTTATGTATGTACAAAACAAGAACAAGAAGTTAGTATCATTGTATAAATATAAAGAAAATTTTATTTGAAATGACCTAAAATTATGGTCATTTCAAAATCAAATACATAAGTATATGATGAACAAGGACAAAAGTTGAAATGATAAAAATATGAATATGCAACATGCACATAAGTATGATGGATAAGCAAACATAGTGCATGGAATACAAAATCATAAGCTAAGTTCCTAATGGTCATGAGTATTCAAAACTCTAATATGCAAACTATGATGCAACCTTAGAGGAAATAAAACAAGTGTCGAAGGAGTGTACAAAGGATAGCACGGTCATAAGTAAATGAATTATGATGCATTAACAGAAGTGGTAGCCACAATCGAAAATGGACAAGATAGTTAAGCAGTGAAATGGTAAAAAACATTTCAAAGGTATGCTTCACGTATTCTCCTTCATCATCATAGCCAAACTCAACTCAGAGTCAGAGAGAAATACTGCACATTCACCCACATCATAAGGAAGCCCTGTTCAAAGGAAAAGGATGCACAGAGTAAAGGTAACTGCATAGGAGAGAAACCAAATGTCATGGAGAGATTATGTGAAAGAGCAACATGGAGAAATTGAAAGAGCGGCATAGAGAAATAAGGAGAGAAGAACCATGTGTTGCGTGGAGAAATAAAGAGAAAGAACCCTGTGATACATGGAGAATTAAAAGGATTTTTTTTTTTTAAGGAGAAAGGGATTGAGATTTCCTATTTGCTGAGCTCCAACAAATTCCACAAATTACACAGCAAATTCCTCAATTGGCGTAGTGACTCCCAGTGATAAGGTAAGCACCAATTCCAAAGACTCCTCAATAACTAGAATGATTTCAAAAAAAGTTAAACTTAAGATTTTGTTTAAGATGTGTCACAATGAGAGTAAAATACAACTTCAGATCTAGATTTTCAATGCTTTGTCATCTTCAAAATCCTCTTCCACCTATAGAATCCACAATTTTTTGAGATGCTAGAGAATGAGTTTAATTGAAACTATATGTTTACACGGGAAAGAAAAATCATTAACAAGAAGTTTCTACAAGTTTTCTACAACTCTTCTTGCAGTTCAGGTATCAAAACCACAATTTCCTCATGCAATTTTTTTCAAAAACATTTCTCAGTGAGTGTTATTTCAAAAACACAGTACACATTTTTTAAAGGAGAGGAGGATTTACATAATTTTTTATGAGGAAATTTTTAAAAGGGAGAGAGATTTATTTATGATTTGCAAAACAGTGAGAGATTTTTCTTACAGTGGAGATTTTTGTTTTGGGTCTTTTACAGAGTCAGAATTTTTCTTCACTCAGGTTTACAAATAGAGGACCTTCTTTTGATATTATTTGCAGCAGAAACCAAGGAAATTGAATATTTATAGGTAAAGGAAGTAATGTCATTTCTTCTCAGAGCTAAGGAGATCTGGTATGTGCATTTACCAAGATTATTATTGCATGAATAAGGGATATTTTGTTTTTTATATTCATAATGAGATTATTTATTGGGCACAGTTATATAAATTGGTATATAGATCATATGCAAATGGCAACAAAAATTGAACCCAAAGACTTCAAAGTAGAAAATTGGAGTAAGGAAACAGTGGAGAAATTATTCCAAGCAGGACTATTGGAGTTCCTTAGGAAGTTTAATGGCCACAATGACAGAATCACATAAGAATTCATAGAAGCTTTTGAAAATGGGAAAACTAAAGTGGGTGAAATTCCTATACCAGTGAACCCAACTTTCATATCTCAAGCATTAGAACTTCTGTTAATAGGAGAAGAATATCAGAAAGGTTTACATTTTATGGAGAGAGGATGGACCTTTTTCTTGGAAAAACAAAGGAAGGGGACCTTTGATAGGACAAAAGGAATTTTAAGAGATTGGTTCAAAGAGCCATGGTTAGAATTGGTTTTAATAATCCAACAATATTTTACTTATGACAATAGGCATAGTATAGTCCACCTTCACCATATAAAATTTCTTCAACATATCAAGGGAGACTATAAAATCAATATTCCTTACTTCTTTTCAAAGAGCCTAACTAAAATGATAGAAAATGTCAAAAACAAAATAGAAGCTAAAGAAGCTAATATCTATCATTGTGGGTTAATAAAGATACTTGTTGAGTATCAGGAAAGGAAAAAGGGGATACTTTAGAATGAGTTTTTGGCCAAACATCACTTTGAAGAACAAATAATAGGGAATGAGGAAAGGCTTGAGTAATTACATGTCACAAAAAGTATCATGAATTCTCCTTTATATCTTGGGAGAATATTGAAAAAGAAACAATATGGTGTTATACTTGATAAAGAGAAAAACATTTTGTTCATTCCTAAGAGATCAAGAAGAAAATAACAAGAATAACCAAGCAACCTAGGGAAAGACCGAGAAATTGATATTATTGAACCCGAGCCTCCACAAACCTCAAAACAAATTGATGAGATCATACAAATATTGGAGGACGAACTTCAGGAAGAGCCCAAAGAAAAAGCCTCTTATTTTGAGGATGCTTGGGTAGGAGCCACCTCATCGTATTCATATGCCAAAGAGGCAAGGGAAGAATCTAGAGAATTGCACAATGAGGAATATTTGAAGAAAATAACAGAGTTAACAAGTGAGCTAGAGGACAACAAAATAATGGAAAGACACTTGAAGAGGGAGAACAAAATGTACAAATAAAACAACAAAAGCATAGTCAAAGAAAACAAGAAATTAAACAAGAAAATAAAAAAGCTTGAAACTTGGAATATGCTCATTTCGAAATAAGCCTACAGAAGGCTAAAGGAGAAGAAGTTATGGAAATATAAATATGAAAAACAAAAGTAAAAATTGTCATCTACAAAGGAGAGAAACATGACGGAATTGATATTATACTTCGAGTTGCGTAGGAAGAGGCTACAGGTTCAGGTATAGCAGAGGCATAATCACTCAGAAGGTCCAAACTGAGGAAGGAAGCATGAGGACATGCTTGAACACCAGCAAGGGGGAGATGTTGGCCCTCAATTTTGGTCATTTTTTCCTATCCTAAACTCATTCACCACCATATTCCATCATATTTCACTTACATATGCTTCATTTTACTCTTATTTTACATATTCAAGTAACTAAATTAAGTTTTTCAATTTTTAGAGATTTTTGTAAAAATTGGGTTTTAAGAGTAAATTTGGACTGCATTAAAAATTCTCGTAATAGCTCTATTAAAGTCATATGTGCAGGAGAGCTGAGCGCATATTTGGAAACCTTGGGACCCACGAATGGACGAACACCTACTGGTTTGGTCAAATTGAGAAAACACAGGCCCGGTCAATGCTGGTCAAAGTTGACCTGTCATTTAGAAATCACTATTAAAGAGGGGCATAATATTAGCTTTGGGGATTTTTCCTAATTTTGTGAACTAGACCTGATGAGTTCAACCTAGATGGATCAATTAGGATAGATAAGACTATTAGAGCCATTGTAGAAAAGTCTATTGATGATTTTCTTATTTAAACTGAGTTTATGAACCATTCATGTATCTAATTTGTATTCAAACTATTGGAGACTTTTTGATAATTGAAGAATACTTTCTATTGATCTAGTTGTTTTTCATTTTGTGGATACTTTCATAAGTTATTTGTAGCTGAGAGTTCCTTAGGTGTACAAGGCAAGGTGGGAGGGCCCCTGTTAGAGTTGGTCTTGTCAGTCCTCCGTCAGAGATCAAAACTCTTTCTACATTTCATTTCCAAGAGTCCCGCTACATTCACTCAGCTGCATTCCGCTAGGGGCATGCCATAATCTGACAAAAAAGGTCATGTTAGTCATTTCCCATCATGTTTGGCACCTGTTGGCTTAGGTCTTTTGTCAATGTTCACTAAATTCCATGACAGTTAATGTTCTATCTTTTAATGGACGAGAGATGTTTTCAGTCATTAGGTCTAGGGATTGGTCAATTTTGTCTTCAACCATGTCCAATAAAGCCATGTAGGCCAGAGGGAGGCCGTTACAAAGTTATGATTCAAAGAGTTTCATCGTCATGTTGACAGACTTCGACTGTTCTTCAAAACTATGTTTTGAAGAAAAGTCAAACAGTGTGTCATTTGTGATAATTTTCAAAAAAAAAAAATTCTCCAGTTGATTTCTTCAGGTGCAGTCATGGTTTCCTTGGCCAAACGCCATGTCATGCAACCGCTGCAAAAGTGCCAAAAAATTTCAACATTCTAGATAAAAATTCAAAGGGAAAAGTGAAATTCACTGTTGCATTAAATCAGTGAAAAGTGTCAAAACATAACATTAGCAAAATGGGTTTTGAAGAGGCAAAAATTAAACCCATGACTTCAAAGTCTTTATATAGATGTTTCCACAAGCAAACAAAGTCATTGTGCAAATCAAGGTCATAGTGAAGCATTGCAAAGTCATTGGGAGAAACTTGCACTCGTTTGGAGTGAGTTGGGAGTCGTTTTCAGGAGCGCGGCGCACACACAGAGGGGCACAGTGCACACATAGAGCGCGGCGCACACACAAAGGGGCGCGGTGCACACATAGAGTGTGGTGCAGACAATGCTACCCCATAGTGTTAATTTAACACAAGCGCGGTGCATATACAAAGAGTGGCGCACTGGGTTTGTTGCACGACGCACACCCACAAAGGCCCGAAATTGTGCCAAATTGCATCAAGTCGCCTTTGAAACCCCTCAAATCGCCAGAGTTCATATCATCACATGGTTTCACTACCATCATCAAAAGGGCAGTCCAAGTACAGTACACATACAATAGTCATGGCATCTGAGCATTGATCAGAGTATGAGATGGAAACACAAAGTGATTCATCCTCGGTCGAACAGGCTCCCAGGAGACATCACAAAAGTGGCAAACATGTTATGGATGAGCCAACCACCATCACAGAACTGCAGGCCTGCCCTCTCGCTATGTCATGTTTCCAGCATCTATCATGTTTTGAGTTTTGTCAAAGGGTGGCTAATGTTCGAGTTCATCATGAGTTGGCCCATCTTTTTGTGCTTCACCTACATGGAGATCACTCTATCTTAGTCGGGGTCACCTTCACACTGACACCCGAAACTATCTCATTAGCAACCAACATACCAAATGTTGGAGAATAGTGGCACAAGAAACAGAAGGTGGATCGGCAGCATTATGATCCTTATATTAAGTCTAGTTTCTTAAGGCAGCTCCAAAGAGTCTTTCCATTCAGATACTTGAAAGATGAATATGCTCCACTCATGAAGTTGATCATGAAATATTTCAGCTGTGAGGGGAGGTTCTCTCGTTTATATGCCTACCACATCAGGTTGCTCATGCATTTTACCAGGGTACGGATGATGAACATCCCATATTTCATTTGCAGGAACATAGAGAGGATGAACACCTTCATGAAGCACAAGACCCCTCAGCAGCAACTTAACAGTGTTTATCATTTTGCTCTTATTAAGATTTTGGTGGATCATCAGCTGGGATTGCAGGGCATTGCTTGGGAGGACTTCATCTCTTGTGACCTCTTCAGCACTTCACAGGTCTTATCAGAGGTTGAACATGAGACAAGTGGTCCTTGTCATCAGTATGAGCACCATGAGACCCACTACTATGCCAGTATTCGTCACCTATCAGAGAGGCATTAGACATTTGTTTGCAGCAGCAAAGCGAGTGTTATCTCCACTGGGGGTGCAAGGGGCCTCGCTTCTGACATCGGCAATACAGGTACAGGACAAGGGCAAGAAGCCCATGCATGATGAGGGGCCATCAGGTGAACAGGAGACCGAATTCATCCTCATTCATGATGATGATGCAGATGTGGAGAGTGCCAAACTTAGGAGGACCATTCAGGAGCAGAAAACGGAAATCCAAGACTTGTCACTCAATTTGGAGAGGGCCAAATGGATTATCAGGGATTTGGAGTAGAGGAACAAATAGCTTGAGTACCAGCATGAGATCATGGAGTTGCAAAACATCTGTGAGAATCGCCAAGCTTCCCAACATAGGAGGATTGAGCTCACTCCATTGGAGCAAGAGATTAACAATGACCGTGAGTCTTGGCTCAGGTGTATCAACATCCACCTTGAGAGACTACCGGAGAAGGCCGGCAAGGATAAAACAATATTGAGGCGGATGGTTTATTACTACAGGGCACAGAACATGAGTTCAAAGGCTTGGATAAGGAGTTTGAAGGCAAAATTGAGCAAAGCGACAAAAAGGCAAAAGAGGCAAAGGGAGCAAGATCGTCTTTGAATCTTGGCTAAAGCCTCTGTGGCCTAGCATAGCACTTAATAGGGGATCTCCAACCCAAATTTCAAGAAATTTGGGACAATTTTGGTCACATGACATTTTGGTCACAACACAGGTTTTTTCTCCCTGTGCGCCGCGCCACTGGCACGGCGCTTAGGATTGGGAGCTCCAAATCACAAATGGCTTGCATTTTTGGATTCGGAATGAAAAATCATGCTTGTTGGTGCATGGAAAAGAAGTTTGGGCATGATTTGAGTCCCCAGGAGGTCAAAAACACTCAAACAATGACCTCTCTACCCCTATTTTGACACACAGGAACCAGTCTTGGGAGAATGAAGTTTTGGAAGGGAAAATGAGCACCCAATTCAGAAATTCCACTTGAGTTGGAAGGTAGACAGGCTGGGCTTTCCAACAAGCACACTTGGGCACAATTTGGACTCTTGCAGGTACCTCAAAACAGCCTCCAAAGTGGCACGATGCATATAGATTTGGGCGCGGCGCATATAGAGAAAAAGGCCAAAATCACTTCCGCTTCGTGACATTTCGATTCGCGACTTTCTCCAAGTGGACCTGCTCATCTACACTACACTTTATTTGGCACCTAAGGCAAAACTTAAAGTCTTTCCACTAAAGGTTGGCTTCTATCCAAGTGGCAAAGGAAGGCGAGCAGTAACCCAAGCCATTTGTCATTTTTGTAGTGCTGCACCTGTAACTAATGGTTGGCTTTCCACTTCCACTTTGTAATGATTCAAAAAACTCCCCAACTCTTGGTCATTCTATTTCCTCATGGCATAGTCTATTTATTGTATGGAAACCATTTGCAAAGGTTTGGTTGTAATTTCTGGGAGACTGTGGGAGAGAAACTCAGTTCTTCATTGTATATTTTGGCAGAGGATTAATGAAAGGCAATGGCTATTTCATGAGATTCTTGTGGCGTGAGTGTAGCAAATATGTTCTCTTTATGTTTCATATGTATTTTTTTATTTTTCACAGTTCATTCATATTCATTTCAGTGAAATTTTCTAAGTAAGATAAGGTAGAATTCATGTTTATTGCTCTGCCTGTGGGAAAATTTCATGTTCTGTGTTCTTCTTTTGTTGAAAAGGATTCATGTTGTTCATGCCATTTTCACCCTCCTAAACAATCTTTCCATTTCGCATTATCTCAAATTAAATTGCTAGACTTTCTGCCTGTCTTGCCTCACGAAGTAATCTATGCCTTTGTATTAAATTCTTTGCTCATTGTTGTTCATTGGTCCCATACCATACCAGAAACTCAGTGATTTATAAAATTTGTTTCTTGTTTCCATATTCATTTACTAGCCTAAATCAATATTTCATTGTAAG
Source organism: Pinus taeda (assembly GCA_000404065.3). NCBI lineage: Eukaryota > Viridiplantae > Streptophyta > Pinopsida > Pinales > Pinaceae > Pinus > Pinus taeda. Next base: position 127,901 of record APFE030652592.1, read on the forward strand.
TCATCTCATACCATATCATTTGTTTATTCACTGAGCGTGACTCGAAGAGAGCCCTCTCCTGTTCTGGTAGGGCTAGCTACCAGATTGAGCGTGGTTTGTGGTTACCCTGAATTTTGCCTTCCTTCAGCCTAAGGAAAATTTAGGTGCTAACATAGTTGCGACTCCACTGGGGAACGAAATTAATCTCGTTACTTCTTGATAATTCTAAGCTTCTGAATGATAAGTTTAGGATTTGATAGGCTGAGTGAGTTGGTTGTGTCCTTTGATTTTTCTCAATAGCACGCTGGCTTCTAGAATATATACCAGAGCTAATCCAGATCCAGATCCTCCGCACATCTACGAAAATCCCAATTTGATTCCAAGAATTCGTCGTCAAGAGAGCTCTATATCTCCCACGTTCAAATCCCATTCACGCCCTGACATTTTTGAGTATCTTGAAGAGCTATATTTTGATGAGCAATTCAAAATATCATTGTTCAAGACCAAATCCGAAAGGGTGGTTGACTCTACTGTCCACAATCCACAGTTTCTTGTAGACTTGGAGACGGAAAGGGCTAACTATTCAATTGATAATTACATTGTAGCACAACTTCAAACTCCAATTGCTAGCCCCCTACAAACTGCGCACACTCCTCCAACACCTCCAAGGCCAAACCCACCAAGAGTGATGGCTGCTCGTTTTGCACCTCTTGTTCTGCCTCAAGTTTTAGATGATATGCCCGCAGATTATCAAAGCAAAATCCCATTTTTTGATGGCACTCCTAACAGCATTACTACTCAGCAACATGTGGACAATATGGAAGATTTCTATGAACTTCACGAGATCGATGCAGAGAATGGAAATGAGACTCTTTGTATAGACATTTGCAATTGAAGTGAGGAAATGGTTCAGAGGTTTACTGGCTACACGTATTGCTACCTTGGCCAACCTACAAAGACAATTTTTAAACCGCTAGGAAGTGAAAAAGAATCCTCTTCAAATTCTGGCTGAAGATGAACAAATCAAACGAAACGTTGGTGAGTCGGTCCAAAACTACTACATTAGATTCAAATCTATTTGTAATGAAATTCCCAATCATCTAAGGCCATCTGTGGGGCTAGCCATGGTGAAGTTTCCAAATGGTTTTGATGCTGACATGGCTTATCAATTAAGAGAGAGAGAACCGGCCACAATGGAAGCCACGCAGAAGATAGCAGTCAGCGTTGAAGCAAATCTACTGACCAAGAGGGCTAGAGCAAAGGTAGAAAAGAAGGTCACCGTAAAAGAAGAATCTTCCTCAGCAGATCAACTACTCTAGAAGGTAGACCAGATGCTTGAAAGGATGAAACTTGACAAACTTGATCCACAAGTTAGAAATCCTAACTTTTGTGGCCAGCAACAGCCACAATATAGAATAAGATAGAGAGATCAGCAAGTCCAAGAGCAGACAACACAGCAGCCAGTACAGCCACCTTTGCAGCAAAATTGTGTGCATGGACTAGAGTCAGATGAGGATGGGAATATAATAGGTGAAGAAAACCACCTCTTTACTCCTGATGATTTTCCTATTTATCTCACTAAGGATGAGGAGTATCCAGAAATCTTGGTTGTACACAAAGATGCATATTTCATTCTAGCAAATGACACCGTTTTGGAGGAAGAATCAAATGAGTACCAAAGAGGCTATATGAATGTTCTGGCTGCCCAGCAACAACGATATTCACTTAGAAACAGAGATGTGCTGGTTAAACCAATTCAAAAGTGGAAGGATGGTGAGACATCAAAGAATGATTCATCAGTTGCACAAAGGAAAGGAAAGGAGGCGGTTTGTCCGGATAGCAGCAAATCACCATCAGCAGAACAATCAAATCAGCCAATTGCATCGAAAGAGAAGGAAAGGAAAGAAATCCCAGTCAAAGAGGTAGAAAAGATTCTTGCTTTTAATTTAGAGAATGAAATTTCTAAATTGAAAGTATCCATTCCCTTGACTGAAATAATGAGAAACAACAGTTATAAAGGGAAAGTATCTAAAATTTTGAATTTGGACCCAATGTCCGACATGGTGAATGTCAAAGATGATCAACCTAAAATGATTTTTGGGCTAACATCGAATGGTGAGTCTCCTGACAGTGATGTGCCACCTTTTTATATCAGTTTAAGATTGCATGATTTTGTGTTACATAATGCCATGTTCAATTTCAGAGCTTCTCACAATCTCATGCCCAAGGCTATCATGAATAAGCTGGGCCTGGACATCACCCGACAATACCATGATCTCTATTTGTTTGATTCCAGCAGAGTAAGATGTATTGGGCTCATCAAAGACTTGGTTGTAAGTCTGGATCAACTCCCAATGAAGAATGTTTTGATGGATGTTGTTGTAGCAGATATTCCTCCCAGGTTTGGCATGCTTCTTTCCAGGTCTTGGGTAGCGGAATTGAAAGGGACACTACAACTAGATTTCTCCTATGCAATGATTCGGGTGTTTGGCCAAATGAGGAAATTGTATCGGGAACAAAAAATGAAATACATGATTACAAGCAAGGAGAAACCAATAAATCATCCAATTAATTATGTACATACAGATTTAGAGTCTTTTGTTTTGTATTCTAATAGTTTTAATGATATCAATAGTCAGTTAGTAGACGCAGATGATATACTAGAAATAACAGATAATTTCAGAGGAGTTTTAGAGAAAGAAGGACAAGAACAGTAGAAGACCGTTGAGCACTCAGCTGAAAGTAATGGACATCAAGCAGACAAAGCAGAACAAACATATTTTCAACACTTGCAAGAGGAGGAAGAAGGTTTGTGGACCATGGATTTCGATGGATCAGTGGGAAATGATGGCACTGGAATTGGGATTTGGGTACGAAGTCATTTCTCTGCCCCGAACAAAGTTCCTAGTAACATGTGGGTATGCTCTTACAAGTTAGCCTTTGATTGTTCAACTAATGAAGCTGAGTATGAAGCTCTCATTGCTGGCCTAAAAATTCTAAGAAAGTTGAATGCTAAGAGGATTTCAGTATATGGCGACTCCGAATTGGTGATTAAGCAGGTCAGAGGCAAATATCAAGCAAAGCATCCTCAGATGCAGGCTTATCGAAATGCAGTCCTAGACATGCTAAAATTATTTTCAGAATATACCTTGACATGTGTGCCTTGTATACAAAATAGCATTGCTGATGCTCTTGCTAAGGCAACAAGTAGTTTGAAGATCCCAATGAACTCTAGTAATAAATTCAAAATCCATGTCAAGAATCGTCCAACCATCCTGGACAATCAGAGATATTGGCAAGGTTTCCAAGATGATGAGGAGATTGATGGTTTTCTGCAAAACAAAGGTAAGTTCAAAGAAACCTCAATTCATGTGGAAAATGACAATGGTAAAGGTAATGGTACAGATGATGTGCAGATAAATGAAATGGACGTGTTGCAGCTAAAGAATAACATTATTCCTAAAGGATTGATACCTTTAGAAGAACTCTTCGATCAAGATGATGTAGCCCGCAAGCCAACATTGCAGCCAATAGAGAAGGGTGTGGAAGAGGTCAATGTCGGAACAGCTGCTAATCCTAAATTGGTAAAATTATCTAAAGCATTGCCACCAAAAATCAAGGAAAAATATATCAGTTTGATGTCTTCATTTGTAGATGTGTTTGCTTGGGACTATTCTGACTTAAAGACATATGATACCAATATAATTCAGCACACTATACCCATTAAGCCCAATCAGAAACCTTTCAGACAAAAGTTGAGAAGGCTAAATCCAAAGTTGTTGCCATCAATTGAAAAAGAGATAAACATGTTGTACAAATTAGGGATCATTGTTCCCATAATATTTTCGGATTGGATCCCTAATTTGGTGCCCGTGCAAAAGAAGACAGGTGAGATTCGCTTGTGCATTGATTTTAGAAATCTCAATAAAGTTTCATTGAAAGATAACTATCCACTGCCCAAAATGGACCATATACTTTAGCGAGTAGCGGGAGCATCTCGTATGCCACTACTTGATGGTTATTCCAAATATAACCAAGTTTATGTCCATGACGATGACTGAGACAAGGCAGCGTTCACCAATCCATGGGGAAATTTTCGTTACGCTAAAATGCCTTTTGGTTTGAAGAACGCGGGTGCCACATTTTAGCATGCAATGGACTTGGCTTTCACAAATGAGAAGGATGTCTTTCTGGTGGTGTACCTAGATGATTTGACGGTGTTTTCCAAATATGATGAAGAGCATATGTACCATCTAAAAACTGTCTTTCAAAAGTGCAGAAAATATGACCTGTCATTGAATCCGAAAAAGAGCTTGTTTGCCATGGAGGAAGGAAAACTACTCGGGCACATTATCTCAAAAGATGGCATTCGTATTGACCCAACACATGTGCAAGCAATCCAGCAAATCGATCTGCCCCGGAATAAGAAAGAGATTCAATATTTCAATGGTAAAATGAATTTTCTACACCGCTTTGTACCTAATCTTGCTGAGCACCTAAGAGAGATTACAAACATGCTTAAGAAGGACAACCAAGTGAAATGGATGGAAAAGGCTATAAAATCTTTCAATTTAGTCAAATTGGCTCTTTCTTCAGCTCCAGTTCTAGTCAGCCCGGACTACACTCAGGATTTCATATTATTTTCATTTCCTTCGGAGCATACTATGGCAGCGGTGTTATTGCAGAAAAGAGATGATCACGAAAGACCCATTTCATTCTTCAGCAGAGCCATAAGAGATGCATCCTTAAAATACAACATCATTGAGAAGCAAGCCCTTGCACTTGTGAAAGCATTGAAACATTTTTGGGTATATATTCTACATTCTCATCTTTTGGCCTATGTTCCTAACATTGCTATCAAAGATGCTTTAGTGCAGACCGATCCGGGAGGAAGACGAGGCAAGTGGATTGCAGCTTTGTTGGAATATGATGTGGAAATAAATCCCACAAAGCTGGTTAAAGGATAGGGATTAGCAAAGTTAATGGCTGAGTCAAAATTGCACGCCTTAGACATAAATCTAATCGCTGGTATGTCCGATGAGAATGAGGAAGGTTCATCAATTCAGGTATCTGAAATGTTTTTTCTTTCTCTGTGGTATTCAGATATCATATATGTTCTTAAAAATTTGTCACCATCGCCCGGCATGACTAGAAACAAAGCAAGAACACTCAAATTGAAGGCTGCCAAGTTTTGCATTCTAAATTCTGCACTGTATTGGAAAGATCCCAGTGGCATTCTGTTAAATTGCTTGGTGGAAAAGGAAGCAAAGAAGGTCATGGAGGACTTCCACCAAGGAGACTGTGGTGGTCACCTTTTTTTGGAAATCAACAACAAATAAAATTTTGAGAGTGGGGTACTATTGGCCGACATTGTTTGCTGATGTATATAAGATGGTCAAGAGCTATCATAAGTGTCAGATTTTCGAAGGAAGGCAGAAGTTACAGCCTTTGCCACTTAAGCCCATTGAGGTGAGTGATCCTTTCCAACAATGGGGGTTGGATTTCATTGGTGAAATTCATCCCGCTTCTTCTGGTCAGCATAGATGGATCCTCACAACGACAGACTATTTCACGAAATGGATCGAGGCAATTCCCACCAGACAAGCTACAGATGTGGTAATCATTTCATTCCTTGAAAATAACATCTTGTCTCTCTTTGGTTGCCCGAATAAGCTAATCACTGATAACGTAGCAAATTTCAAATCAAAAACGATGGTAGAGTTTTGTCATAATTATGACATCATTTTGGGTCACTCAACTGCCTATCATCCACAAGGTAATGGATTGATAGAGTCTTTAATAAATCATTGGTCAACATCATCAAGAAGCTACTGGAAATAAATAAGAAGAGCTGGCATAAGAGGTTGGTCAATGCACTTTGGGCAAATTGGGTTAGTCAGAAGAAATCCATTGGTACGTCACCTTTTGAGCTTGTTTATGGAGTTGATACAGTGTTTCCTACCTCTCTCGCAACCCCGGTAGTCAAACTTCTTCAGGAGGCTGGCAGTGAAGACAATCCTATGCAGAGAATGTTGAATCAAATGGTCCACTTGCAGCAGACGAGAGAAGATGTCTTCCAGAACACATCCAAGTTGCAGGAGAAGATTAAGAAAATTTATGACAGAAAAGCAAAAGCGGACAAATTTCAGTTGGATGATGTAGTGCTAAAGTGGGATGCAAGGAATGAGGAAAACGGTAAGCACGATAAGTTTGAGAATCTCTGGAAAGGTCCCTTCAAGATTGCATCATATCGAGGTCAGAATGCATTTCTTCTGAAGGAAATGAATGGGGAAGATTGTCCAGGAGGGCCAATCAAAGGTTGGCTGCTCAAGCGGTACCATTTATGAGTTATTAACGCTGCTTCCACTATCATTGTAAATACCATTTTATTTCAATTTGGTTTAAGTTTGTCAAGTTAGTCTTCAAGTCATTTCAATATCAAATTTGAGTCAGTTTTTTTTTTGTCATTTCAGTTTCATAAATGAGTCAGAGTCTTCTGTTGTTTGTCGAAATAATGACTCCATAGCCCAATGGACGAAGACACTGTCTAGCTCTTCTAGAGATCTGCTGTTCTTGGCACCTCCAAGGAGCTACCATCCCCCATTGGAGCCAATGTTAGAGTCGGTCTTGTCAGTCCTCCGTCAGAGATCAAAACTCTTTCTACATTTCATTTTCAGGAGTCCCGCTCCATTCACTCAGCAGCATTCTGCTAGGGGCATGCCATAATCTGAAGAAAAAGGTCATGTTAGTCATTTCCCCTCATGTCTAGCACCTGCTGGCTTAGGTCTTTTATCAATGTTCACTAAAGTCCATGATAGTTAATGTTCGATCTTTTAATGGACGAGAGTTGTTTTCAGTCATTAGGTCTAGGGATTGGTCAATTTGGTCTTCAACCATATCCAATAAAGCCATGCAGGCCAGAGGGAGGCCCTTACAAAGTTATGATTCAAAGAGTTTCATCGTCATGTTGACAGACTTCGACTGTTCTTCAAAACTCTGTTTTGAAGAAAAGTCAAACAGTGTGTCATTTGTGATAATTTTCAAAAAAAAAAAATCTCCACTTGATTTCTTTAGGTGCAGTCATGGTTTCCTTGGCCAAACACCATGTCATGTGACCCTTGCAAAAATGCCAAAAAATTTCATCATTCTAGATAAAAATTCAAAGGGAAAAGTGAAATTCAGTGTTGCATTAAATCAGTGAAAAGTGTCAAAACATAACATTAGAAAAATGGGATTTGAAGAGGCAAAAATTAAACCCATGACTTCAAAGTCTTCATATAGAAGTTTCCACAAGCAAACAAAGTCATTGTGCAAATCAAGGTCATAGTGAAGCATTGCAAAGTCATTGGGAGAAACTTGCACGTATTTGGAGTGAGTTGGGAGTCATTTTCAGGAGCGCGACGCACACACAAAGGGGCGTGGTGCACACATAGCGCGCGGCGCACACAACGCTACCCCACAGTGTTAATTTAACATGGGCGCAGCACATATACAGAGCGCGACGCACTGGGTTTGTTGCACGGCGCACACCCACAAAGGCCGGAAATTGTGCCAAATTGCATCAAGTTTCCTTTGAAACCCCTCAAATCGACAGAGTTCATATCATCACACAGTTTCACTACCATCATCAAAAGGGCAGTCCGAGTACAGTACACATACAATAGTCATGGCATCTGAGCATTCATCAGAGTATGAGATGGAAACACAAAGTGATTCATCCTCGGAAGAACAGGCTCCCAGGAGACATCACAAAAGTGGCAAACATGTTAGGGATGAGCCAACCACCCTCACATAACTGCAGGCCTGCCCTCTCGCTATGTCATGTTTCCAGCATCTATCATGATTTGAGTTTTGTCAAAGGGTGGCTAATGTTCGACTTCATCATGAGTTGGCCCGTCTTTTTGTGCTTCACCTACATGGAGATCACTCTATCTTAGCTGGGGTCACCTTCACACTGACACCTGAAACTGTCTCATTAGCAACCAACATACCAAATGTTGGAGAACAGTGGCACAAGAAACAGAAGGTGGATTAGCAGCATTATGAGCCTTACATTAAGGCTAGTTTCTTAAGGCATCTCCAAATAGTCTTTCCATTCAGATACTTGACAGATGAATATGCTCCACTCATGAAGTTGATCATGAAGTATTTCAGCTATGAGGGGAGGTTCTCTCGTTTATATGCCTACCACATCAAGTTGCTCATGCACTTTACTAGGGTACGGATAATAAACATCCCATATTTCATTTGCAGGAACATAGAGAGGATGAACACCTTCATGCAGCACAAGACCCCTTAGTAGCAACTTAACAGTGTTTATCATTTTGCTCTTATTAAGATTTTGGTGGATCATCAGCTGGGATTGTAGGGCATTGCTTGGGAGGAATTCATCTCCCGTGACCTCTTCAGCACTTCACAGGTCTTTTCAAAGGTTGACCATGAGACAGGTGGTCCTTCTCATCAGTATGAGTGCCATGAGACCACTACTATGCCAGTATTTGTCACCTATCAGAGAGGAAGTAGACATTTGTTTGCAGCAGCAAAGTGAGTGTTATCTCCACCCGGGGTGGAAGCGGCCTCGCTTCTGACATCAGCAATACAGGTACAGGACAAGGGCAAGAAGCACATGCATAAGGAGGGGCCATCAGGTGAACATGAGGCCGACTTCATCCTCATTCATGATGATGATGCAGATGTGAAGGTTGCCAAATTTAGGAGGACCATCCAGGAGCAGAAAATGGAGATCCAAGAGTTGTCACTCAATTTGGAGAGGGCCAAATGGATTATCAGGTATTTGGAGCAAAGGAACAAACAGCTTGAGGACCAGCATGAGATCATGGAGCTGCAAAACATCTGTGAGAATCGCCAAGCTGCCCAACATAGGAGGATTGAGCTCACTCCATTGGAGCAAGAGATTAACAATGACCGTGAGTCTTGGCTCGAGCATATCAACATCCACCTTGAGAGACTGCTGGAGAAGGCCGACAGGGATAAAACAATATTGAGGCGGATGGTTTATCACTACAGGGCACTGAGCATGAGTTGAAAGGCTCAAATAAGGAGTTTGAAGGCAAAATTGAGCAAAGCGACAAAAAGGCAAAAGAGGCAAAGGGAGCAAGATCAGCTTTGAATCTTGGCTGAAGCCTCTATGGCCCAGCATAACACTTCATAGGGGATCTCTAGCCCAAATTTCAAGAAATTAGGGACAATTTTGGTCACAACACAGGTTTTTTCTCCCTATGTGTCGCGCCACTGGCACGACGCTTAGGATTGGGAGCTCCAAATCAAAAATGGCTTGAATTTTTGGATTCATCATGCAAAATCATGCTTGCTAGTGCATGGACAAGAAGTTTGGGCATTATTTGAGTCCCCAGGAGGTCAAAAACACTCAAAAAATGACCTTTCTACCCCTATTTTGACACACAGGAAGCAGTCTTGGGAGAATGAAGTTTTGGATGGGAAAATGAGCACCAAATTCAGAAATTCGACTTGGGTTGGAAAGTAGATAGGCCAGGCTTTCCAACAAGCACACTTTGGCACAATTTGGACTCTTACAGTTACCTCAAAACAGCCTCCAAAGTGGCGCGGTGCATATAGAGAAAAAAGGCCAAAATCACTTCCACGTCGCGACATTTCGATTCGCGAATTTCTCCAAGTGGGCCCGCTCATCTACACTACACTTTTTTCGGCACCTAAGACAAAATTTAAAGTATTTCCACTAAAGGTTGGTTTCTATCCAAGTGGCAAAGTAAGGCGAGCAGTCACCCCAGCCATTTGTCATTTTTGTAACGCTACACCTGTAACTAATGGTTGGCTTTCCACTTCCACTTTGTAATGATTCGAAAAACTCCCCAACTCTTGGTCATTCTATTTCCTCATGGCATAGTCTATTTATTGTATGGAAACCATTTGCAAAGGGTTGGTTGTAATTTCTGGGAGACTGTGGAAGAGAAACTCAGTTCTTCATTGTATATTTTGACAGAGGATTAATGAAACACAGTGGCTCTGTTTCATGAGATTCTTGTGGCGTGAGTGTAGCGAATGTTTTCTCTTTACATTTCATATGTATTTCATTATGTTTCATAGTTCATTCATATTCATTTCAGTGAAATTTTCTAAGTAAGATAAGGTAGAATTCATGTTTATTGCTCTGACTGTGAGAAAATTTCATGTTCTATGTTCTTCTTCTATTGAAAAGGATTCATGTTGTTCATGCCCTTTTCACCCTCCTAAACAATCTTTCCATTTCGCATTATTTCAAATTAAATTGCTAGACTTTCTGCCTATCTTGCCTCACGAAGTAATCTGTGCCTTTGTATTAAATTATCTGCTCATTGTTGTTCGTTGGTCCCACACCATCCCAGAAACTCAGCCATTTATAAAATTTGTTTCTTGTTTCCATATTCATTTACTAGCCTAAATCAATATTTCACTGTAAGTCATCTCAGACCATATCCTTTGTTTATTCACTGAGCGTGACTCAAAGAGAGCGCTCTCCTGTTCTAGTAGGGCTAGCGGCCAGAATGAGCGTGGTTTGTGGTTACCCTGAATTTTTCCTTCCTTTAGCCTAAGGCGGATTTAGGTGCTAACAACCCCCATACCAAGCTAAGTACACTTTGATTAAATTAACATAGTTTTAATTTCAGTATTTCTTGTTTCAGATTTATGATTCAGTTATTTAGATGTGTGATGGTTTTTGTGTATTTTTTGATGATTTTAGTTTAAAGTCAAATTTTCATATGAATGGAAAAATCAGAATTTAAGTTAAATTCTCTTTCTATAATGTTATGAATCATAGTTAAAACCATCATTTTTGTATTTCCTGTATTATTTCTTGAATTCCAGTTTTTATTTGATGCAATGGTAATGTTATTGGAGTATAACTGCGAGGAAGGACAACCAGGACCTCCTAAGTTAGGAGCCTCTTCTCTTTCTATACACATTACAAACCACTTTTCTTTATTTTCTCTTTTTGGGGACAATACTATGAGGAAGGACAACTAGGACCTCCTACGTTAGGAACATCTTCTCTTGCTTACTGCATCTTGAACCAGAAACTTTTTAGTCTTTTAAAACTTAGAATATATTTGCAATATGCACTTCCTTTAACCTTGTAGTTTTTTCTCCCTAAACTGACTTCACCTGAAATCCATATACTTTGGACATGCTTCCAAGTCTACAAACCCAGATTGACAAGTAAAACACATGTGTTAGTTTACTTAGTGAATTGACCTTACAATGATTAACCCCATTTTTTTTTCTCGGTAAAAGCTATTTCTATTAACTGGTAAACATGATAATATTACATGAGGAAGCGGCTGCAGGAGCCCGCACTTCAAATACTTTACAAAATTTCCCCATTACAGAAGAGCTGGGGAATCTCACCAAAACTAACAACCAATTCAACAAAACTAACAGCCAAATCAATTGGTGTTACAAACATACTGAGAGAGAAAGAACTGAAGATAAGCATATGACCAGAGCTAAGAACCCTGGACCGAGACCCGAACATATGCCAAGACAAGTAGAAACTCAAAACTGGGCATTGCTTCCAAAGCAGCCTCCCAAGAACCAAAAAGAGCGACCCCAAGAACCACTTGCTTATTTTTCCTCGTCCCCCTACGTCTCCTCGGCCTGCCGACATGCGTCGTCCTGGCTGAGCATTTCTTTTTCATCCAACACGTTGCCCTCCTGTGTCCTGTTGGTGGTGCCAATGTCGGGATCCAAAATCAGATTGACACAGTCAACCAGGGGAGGAATTAGGGGAGGTGAATCAACCTGGATAACTGTTTCAGCTTCCCTTTTGGCAGCCATGGCAATTTTGGCAGAAGAACGCTCACTGCTGTGGGAGGAATTGGGGTCAATGCAGGAGATAGGAGGCACCTGGTTAATTTCCTCAGACATTAGGATGGTTATCTGGGCTGAAATCAGAGGGCGGTTCAGATTGCTCTGAAATTTAAAATGAGTGGATTGAAAGGCACTGTTTGGAATCAGATGGCGAGTGGGATTGATGGAAGGAGGGTCCTCAGGGGAGGAAGTGAGGTTAATGGTAGTGAGCAGCAGGGTGGGCTGAGGGCGAGCGGAGGGAAGTTTACTGCTACCAGGTCTTTCCCCAGAGCGAGAGCGTTTCCTTGGTCGTTTCATGGTGCTGACTATTACTGAAACCTTAACCGAACCAGTGTAGAACCCAGAATTATGCCTCAGAGAGACCGAGGGCACCGAACCGAATCGAAAAGCAGAACAAAACACAATAGAAACTCGAAACCGAGAGACAGAGCCGGTATAGCGAATGTAACAGTGAATGGACCACTTACCCCAGGCCACCGAAGGATTTCCAGAGTGCAGAACGCAGGTAGAGTGGAAGGGCTGCAAATTCGAGCCAGAACCAGCTCGAATTTCCCCTCTGAGGCTAGACTCCCTTTCGGCTTCACGCTCAGTTCTCAGAACGAACCGAATAGAATAATCCTTAACCAACTGCATAGTGGAAAGATCACCGGGTGTCTCCAGGTAAATAACACTCAACAGGCTCCGTTGGGCTTCGGCCTCCATTAATGGCGTTGTCCTGCACCGTCCCTTGTCCATTAAAACATTCCTCCCGCCTCCATTCGAAGCCTAGGGCTCCACGCTGCAGAGCAGGTGGCGGTACTGTGGGAATTAACGCTACACGAATGCCATTTAAGGCAGGAGGATCACCCGGATCTGGGAATGATTAACCCCATTTTAGGAATAACCACTTGAAATATTTTGTCATATTTGGTTAGGAGGGAAAAAGTATTTAAACTTTTATTTAGAAATAATAAATAAATAAATGATTTATTTATCATCTCAAGAAATATAGTTAAGGAATAATAAACAAATAATGATTTATTCAATTATTCCTAAGGGATTTAGTCAAATCTGACAAGGAATAATAATTAATTATTGCTAGGGAAAAATAAAATAATTAATGATTGATCTATTGATTTTTAATAATTGGGTCAAATATGACAAGGAATAATAATTGAACAATGGTTTAATTAATTATTCCTAGAAGAAAATCAAATCAATAGTGATTTATTTAATTATTCTTCATGGGTTTAATTATAAATTACTTAACAAAGGAGGTTTATTAAGTAATTTCTCACAGTGAAAGCAATTTTACTATGGTAAAATTGGTTTTACATAGTGTACTTCGATCCATCTAGTAAATTAAGCTATATGATCAATTTTTTGGCGATAGTAGGGGTGTTGGAGCCACTACTTGCTCCTCAAAGAAAATAATACAGAGTCTCAATGCTATGTGAGAGGAGCCAAGGTGAAAATTTCATTTTTCATGTACAAATGAGGGTATTTATATCCAAGGGCAAAACTGGCCCTTGTGACTCTTCGACTTCCCTCATGACTGTTTGAATTTCATGACTTTTCAGATTAAATGTGGGTATCCTGGACTTCCACGTTACATTACATTGATTTACAACAACATGGCCCACCATATTGATGTGGTCGACATGACTCATGACACGACTTGACATGACAGTGCTGTTATGTTCCTGCTGCTAGTGGTGTTCATGTCGAGCTGTAGTTCTGCAGAGTGATGGATGTTCTCTTGGTGTATCATAGCTTCACCTCTACATGGAAAGGTGTGTAGAGTCTTCTATGGTCTTAGTGTTTCAGGAATAAGTATCCTAGGGCTTCGGGTTAGAACCCCAATAGAGCAGAAACAAACTATAACAAGAAACACTCATACAACTTAGGTAAAATGCTTATATAATCAAACTACATAGGAGTGATCGTACCAGGATTTCCTTCATTCAAGTAGGTCCTGCAAGGTTTTGTTGTGGTAAAAACACAACTGCCCCATTATTGATGTGTTCACTTCAAATAATGGGGACCCTTTCTATCAATTTTTTGACTAAGCACCTTTTTGGATTTTTATTTAGTTGATTGCCCTACGCTTTTGTTAATTTTTTCATTTTCTTTGGATTCTTGTTTTGATTGCTTTGTTAAAATCGATATTTTATAAGCTTCCCATTGACGCTTGTTTCGCCTCATTTGGTCAACTGGTTTGAAAATGGCACTCCTTTGAAAGTCTGATTATTTATGTAGCCTGGGTTAAAAATGCATAAAATGTACAATATTGCATTTTGTAAATAAATTAGCTCAATAATGCATTCATTTTAAATATTAACCCATAGTGAGTTTTTACTAACATTTTTCTATTTTTAGTTATGCAGCCAAGTCATGAAACATCGAGATTTTAGTAATTTATTCTAATTTTCAAAATAGATCACTAATCTCGAAAACCAAAACATCCAAGTGGCTGTAGTTTAGATAATTTCACAACTTAACTAAATTTCATTAAAATAAAATCAAAATAAAAAATGATAATAAATCTTAATTAAATTAAATTAAAGTAATATATAACTTAATTAAATTTAATATATATATATATATATATATATATATATATATATATATATATATATATAACTTATTTCGCAATCGGGAGATCGCATCGGAGCTTTTGCATTGTGACAAGTTTTAAAAACCCCGACACTTCAATCTTCCCGATCCCGATCATAAAAAATGCATGCATCGCATCGGAAGTTTTTCACTTGACACATTTTTGAAACCCCGATAATCTTCATTCCCCCGACTTACCGATGCGATGGGGCATAAGGCATTAACCCAAGTCTCATTAGAAGTTTGGTATTTGTTTGAAGTTTTGAAATCACTCATACCTATAAGTGAAATGAATAAAAGTAAGAATAGTGTAATGTAAATATTGAAATAAAAGTTAATATTTAATATTAAAGTTTAGATTATTAATATATATAAATCATAATTAATTTAATTAAATTTAAATTTAAATATCATTTAAATTAATATTAATTAGTTATTAATTAGATTAAATTTATTTATAAATAGTTAATAATATTAAGTATTAGATTAATCAATAATATTTTATTTATTAATTAATTTAGTTCATAATTAACAATTAAATTAGAATTAATTATTAGATAATTAGAATTCTAATTTAGGATTAAATTTTTAATTTAATTCTGATTTTTAGCCCAGCAACAAAATTTCCAGATTTATGCCAAATTTGATCCATCAACTTTGGAGGCTCATAGATTGAGTTATACTTGGCCAAATGATGCCCAAGATGGCTCATTGGAAAGATAAAATCAAGGAGACTATTTCTGAAGAGGTTTCACTAACAGATTTAGTCATTTATTGGGTCAAAAACCAGACAAAAGATCAAGCTACGAATTTCTAAAGCAAAATCAATTTTCTGAGTTTTATTTTCTGCATTTTCATTTGTCCAAGCCTTTTCTTAATGCAGATCCATTCGTCAATAATATCCTTGGCCAATCAAACCGTCCCATGCGTCAATAGAAAGCTTACATTTTATTTTTAATTATTTATTTAATTGAATTTGATTGGATTTATTTTAATTGTGAGAAATGATATTTTGATTTTATTGTTGCATCTTAATTCATGTTGATTTTTTGTTGCAGGAAAATAGTAAAAAAAATATGGAGAAAGGAATCTCAATCAATGAGAAAGCTCCAGCAATTATATAGTGGAATTTTGAGCAAATAAAATTAGATTGGGAAGATTTCTCTTCAACAAGCTTTCCTCTCAAGAATTCCTTCACAAATAGTATAAATAATAGATTGCAGAATGTAATAGAGGGCTACTCTCCTCTGCAATTTTAGACTTCTAAAAACACTACTGTTATATGAATTTAGAGTTGTAGGAGGGAGGAGAGAAAATCTCAGATCTGGGGATTACTGAGGATTTTCCCTTTGTATCTTGAATTATGCATGAAGGGCAAAGTTGTCACTATTGTTGCTTTAACTTTGAAAATAGAAGTTCAAGTAATATAAAGAGTTGTTGGAGACCAAGGACAGAGAAATGGATGCAATAAATTGGTATTTCTAATACTACTGTTTCAAATATCAGTTTCATTTTTATGGTAACAGGAATGTCTCATTTTATTCATGTTTGTGCACTATTGTCAATATGGGTAATTTGTCTCAATATTGTTATTAGGTATCTCTGTTCTTATGAATTAAAGTATGATTTCTGAGTAACTATTTACTTAGAAATATATCTTATAAAACTGATTTATTGAATGATAATGTGTTATGAACTATTTCCACATATTATTGTTTAATTATTGGATTTACTGATATGATAATCAATATCATTTTGGTGAACTACTTTCGGGAATGTTGTTGGTTTATTATTTTAGTTCATAGGTCTCAATAGGATGTGTTTTGGTATCCATAATGTCAGTTAATTGAACTACTTCATTAATTTGATATTCATTATAAACAAGACATATTTAAATCCCAATACTTTAATTATCTTGCTCTTAGTTGGGTTAGATCTATATCTACCTAATTAAGATAGGATTAAGATTAGTTTCTTTTTGCTTACATTATAGAATAAGATTGCATTTAGATTAAATTCTACATTTTTAAGTCCTCTTCTCAAAAAGGCAAAACTTTAGTTGTGGCTTGACTGAACCCAAATTAGCTTAAGAGTCATTCTCTTTCATGATCAATAAGAAGAGGTGATCTGATATCCCTATCTATTGCTATTTAAAGATACATCATAAACCAATAGCGATAGGGAGAAGGTAACTGGACCTAGTTAAACCAGTCGGAACCACCATATCAAACGGAAAAGGAGCTGCTTTAAGGTCCGAACCGGGTGGTTATCCCCCATTGTTGTTGCAACGATTTTCGATGCATCAACAATTTTGGTGCTAGAAGAAGGGCCTGAGATTTTTTGTCTATTGGAGTATTTTCAATTTTAATATTTTATTTATTGTGATCGCTCCTCTTAAACTTCCAATTTGGATTTGTATCCATGGAAGTGCATCTTCCAATACTCCACCCGAAGTGGTAAGACTCTTATCTCAGGTAAAGTTTAATGGTATGGGAAATTCTTCTGCTTTTAATCATGTCCTTCAATTTATTCAAAACGTTTCAAATTATGATTTTCAAGGAATTGATGAAAGCATCTTATGCAGAATTTTTACTCTCACAATTACGGCAAAAGCCAGAAACTGGTGTAGAACTCTTCCGGTTGCCTCAATCCACAACTGAGATCAATTTGTTACAATTTTCATTTCTAAATTTGACGGCTACAATTATGAACAGGTATCTGATGAAATTGAATACTTACAAAGATTTGAAAATGAGTCTGTTAATGATTTTAATATTCGATTTCATTTGAATTGTTTAAGATTTAAAGATGAAGATAAACCTACGGAAGAAGAATCACTAGATTGGTTTGAATATATTTGTTCTCTTCCTCCCATTCCCAATTCATATGAAATTAGTTCAAGTTTTGTTTCATCCATTTCTAACATAAATGAGAATACCAACATGGATGTGCAAATAAATTGTGATGAAGTGGTTTCACAAAGCTTGGAAAATATTTCTATTCAAATGCAAGAAGACAACATCAGCAATTTTGGAGAAAGAGTTGGCTTGGAATCTGAAATTACTCTGCAGTCAATTCAGAAAATCAGATTGCAAATCAACAAGTACAAGCAACAATCAAAGTAAATAATAAAATGTAAACTATTGTACAATTATATGAATTTTTCCATGATGAGCAAAAAAGCAACCTTCTTCAAAAAAACATGAGCACGCAAAAGAATGATCTGCAATCTGAAATTTACAATGAGCATAATGCACAAAAGTTCTCAAATAGAGACACTTTTAAATACATTGTTTCAGGTTCACATTTTTCCCTTTATCCTGATATTTTTAATGATGGTAATTTTTCCCCTCTTGATATTAATGATATTTCAAAAAATACAGAGGCTGATCTAAATGAATTACCATTAAGTTTTTATCAAGATAGAGAAGCAATTAATGATCATTCTTTTGCTATTAATGAACATGAAATTCTTGTTCTTCCTTGTTTGAATATATTGGATGAGATTGAAGGGAATCCTAAAGAATCTTGTAAAGTCATTTATGATAATTACTCTGACATTGAGGATGTTTTTATGATAATTACTCTGACATTGAGGATGTTGATTTCTATTTTTCTCAAATGAATCCTTATGATAAAATTCATATAACATCTAAGAATGAGGAACATTTCAATTTAGAAATTATTCCAACCTATCATCATTTTAGAATAGCAAATTATCCTCATGATTTCACCATTCAAGAAAACATTCCAATTTATGATTCATATCATGATCAAGTTCTCATTCCTACTTATAGTCATAATTCGTTTTCTAATTCACAAGTTGGAATTCAAAATTATTCAAATTCCATAATTCTAGCCAATCCTTGTGAAAAAAAATCATTTCAAAACGATCCCAATTGTGCTGTAGCATTAGTTGTAACAATAGTGATTTCATTTTATTTTTGTTTCCTCACTTCTTTTGTTTAAAATTAGATTTTATTTCTAATCTTATTTTTTAGATTTTTTACACTTTATGCTGCCATATTAAGCACTTTACTGTCAAACGTTCAATTGATGCATTGCCTTGTTGGAAAATTGAAGTTTTATATTATAATCAAGAGCAACAAAAGATACTTCAGTTTCAATTTTAATCAATACTAATGTTTCATCAAAAGCTTCTATCTTTTCAAAGGCAATATCAACAAGAGAATGTATTTTTACAATCTCACCACAAATCCAATTTAATTAATAATTTTCCATTTCATTTGAAAGATTTCCATCCATTTTTCATTAATTCATTTGAAAAATATTAGGAAAGTTTTCTTTCATGGAAGATTGTCAATGATTTAACATTTATACATAATTTTAACAAATTTTTTTCAGGCCTTTGAATTTAAAAGCTCATCTTCACACTCTGGCCTATCATCTCCTCTTTTGAACATTTCTCAATCATTAATGGAAATCCATCCAGATTTCTATGATCCAATTGGTTTTCAATTGGAAAGGAAATTTCAAAAGAAAGATATTTTCATTAAATTGCTAACGATAAATGTACATTCTGATTTCATATTTGATTTTCTTAGTTTAATTAGATTTGTATTTTTATTACTAACATTTGAACTATACATATATGCGACAATAAAAATCAGAGAATGGTTACATTGGAAATATGACTATACCTAGTCATTTTCGTGTATATGGTTAGAATAGGAGTAGAATTAATTTAGTTAGTTTGTTTTATGTAGTTAATTTATTTTTAACAATTTTGTAGATTTAAAAAATAAAACAAAGCAGACATCCCTTCTCATACATGTTCAGTGAAAACATTTTCTTCCTATCAAAAACTTTTAATTCTTGCTCTCTTTTTTAAAATTTCTTTCAGCAATACCTCTACTCTGTTTATTTTAAATAATGTCTTGATTAAATTCAATTAAAGTTGCACTTGGAATCGATTGCCTCAAAGCCACTTTTCTTCATTTCGGGATTTCCTTCTAAGATTTTATTTTGAAATTTATATGGCAAGGATTTGAGGATATAAAAGCTTCATAATCCCATTATCCCATGAAATGTATGACTATCTATGATAAGCTTAATTCTAATTCAATCATTATTAGTCAGTCTAACCTTTCATGGTAATCATATGAAGTTCATATTATCTTCCTCGGAATTTGCTAAAGCTGACCTTAAGGATGTCCATTTTGCTGAGTGCACACATTCAAATCTGTTTTGATATTTTTCCACAATTAGTGGCTTTATCCCATTTTGATCTTTAGTAGAATATTTGATGTTGCAATACGCATCATATTCATTTACTAAAGGCATTATTGAACAGTCGCTATAACAATACAGATTCTTCTCAAGTTATTCAGAATAAGCAGAGGTAATAAATTGTTGTTTCAATTCAAAAGGGAAGCCCATTTTTATATTTATTTCTGGTAAATTTTATATTTCCTGAACATGAATAAACAGATTTCATTTAGGCTGATTGCACACTTAGATTTAGAATAAATAATGAGATGATTTTGAACAAAGGTAAAATTTTGATAAATCAAAGGAATAATTTGAAGATTTATGAGGTAAAATCGATAGACAATTTCCTTCCAGGTACGCATCTACAAGTTCATTTTCATCTATTATTAGTTTCTATTTTTCTTAATTTATTTTTTATTCTTATTTTGTTTTAATTTGTTTTCAAAACTTGAAGTAAGCAACAAACCCAGTTCAAATTTGCAACAGGTTCTGGGAAATTTTATTTGTTATTCATTAGAATTTGAACATTCTTTAACTTTGCTTTTATTTACTTAGAAAACCCAATTGAAATTTCAAGGAATATCATAAGACCATTCTCATCATAAGATTTCATTGGAAGTAGTTCTTAGCATTTCTTTGGATAAAAAATTGTTCATAAAAGACCTTCGATGTATTATCTTACTCATATGCCATATCACATTTTTCATATCGGAGCTTTGCAGTTGAAGTATACTTCCATTATCGTGAATCACCGATCTCCGATAATCGACTTTACCGATATTGCGATGAACACATAATTCTGGACCTGATATGAAATTCAAATCAAATTCATAAAAAATATTACGTCTGTTTAATCGCAATAATGGTAGGAGCATAACTTTAAAAGGGCAGATGTCTCGGATCCGATATGTTATTCAAATCCCATCATAAAAGTTATCGAGTCCGCTCTTCATCACATATCGGCATCACAAGAAATATATTGTGTTACATCGGATGCTTAAGTTTGCCAATCGCCGATTAGTTATGTCATCCATCGCATTGCCAATATTGCAATTTCTTCCTTGCATTTTTATTTATGGCCATACCACTAGTCCAAATTTGCAATGCGCAATGTGCAATGTGCAAAGTACAAATCACGAAATGTGGTGTGCGATCTATGAATTGCAGTATGACTATCCCTGATTCGCGGTATAATAGTTCTTCAATAGTGTGATCACTACATCTCATCGCACATATTTTCTTCGCATGATCTCATATCAGAAATTTGCTATTTCAACTGTCGATGCAATAGCTTCCAATGCATGCCTTTGAGCCATTAACATTTAATCGATATATGGTATAGCAACAAAGGTGAAGTCTTGCAAATTAAACTTCACGCATGGTGAAGAAACATGTTATGTGAATCATTTGATACAGCGATGTGTTATTTTAAAAGAAAGCTTGGGTAATCACTAAGGTAAAAAAGCAATTGATGACAAATTTGCAGTAAATTCAAATCATTTCGATTTCTCATATATTTCAGTTTTAAATATATAATTCCATAATTAAATATGGAATTCAAGACCTTTCTATCTTCATATTTAAATTTTATCATCTTGGATTTGGTCTTGATTCTGAATAATTTATAAAATCATGGAATTTATATGAAACTTATAATATTTTGAGAAACAATCATTACTACAAATTCTCATTCTCATTTCTGATGCATTTGTTTTCAATTGCCCTGAACACTAAACATTCCATTTTTACATTTTACTGCTTGCTTTAGTGTAAATAAAATAAATAATGATTTTGGGTTACAGGATTTTGGTTAGTTTGACTTCTTCATGTTTTTTAGTGTTAAATAAAAAAGACTTATCCAATGGTAAGATTCATTTAACCCACTTTCATTAATTATCATTTCGTTAATTTAGTTTCATTTTTGTTTTTTTTTTTTTTATGCTGATATAAAAATCTGTTTTGCAGCTATTCATAAAAGCTTTCAATCCTTTGCCAGATCATATTTTCGAAGTCTATACTCTTCTCCTGGCTTTATTTCAAGAAGCAGTGATAATATTCATTGAAACAGCTACACCAGAAATTTTCTGAACCTTTAGTTTGTTTCTTTAAGCATTCCTTTTATTAGAAAATGACTAAGATGATGCTTTGAAACAAAAAGATTAATATCAGACAAAAAGTTTTCATTGTGGCTGAATTTTATCGTCGCTGTTATCCGAAAAGCCCAAAACACTCACAACCCTGCAAGGTATGATTTTCCCAAATCTCGACATGAGAATGATTGATTACACGATTATTTTCTTTTTTTTTCATATTGTTGAGACATTGGTATAAACATTCTTGTTTGAGTTTATCTTTTGAAACTTGGATTTTCCTTTCCACTTTTAAAATTTCTTCATTTTTGTTTTGTTTGCTGATTTCTTTCTCATTTTAGCATAAAAATTCTTTTCTTTTGGTTTTCAGTTTTGATTTTGGTGACTTTGTCGTGATTTATATGAAAGACCTACTTGTTACCTAACAATGGTCAGCATACATGGAGGAAAATTGTTAATAGTCACCTATTAGCGTTTTCTTAAATCTCTTAGTAAAGTTTGATTTTCTTATTATAAAGGTAGACATACTTAAGGAAGAAATTACCAATTTAGAGAAGTTGACAAAGTATCATAAAATCTGAAGAATTTTTTTTTTAATCAAAATTGTAATCATTTTGAGATTTCAATATTTTATTAAGATCTTTCAAAGTTCTATTATCAGTCAAGAAAAGTTATTTTTAACCAAGTAACGACACTTTACAACAAAGCAGTTTTAACTCTGAAATTGTCATTCTTAACTCTTAAGGAGTCAATGATTCTCCTTGTCCCCAAAAGTCTTATTTTTCTAAAGTGTGATTCAGAAATATATTTAAACTTAAAAGATAAGAGGTCCCATCATGAGCCTGCTTACCATGATCATAGGGGAAAAATAGGCTGACATTACCAACACTGCTAAACAAATCAGGGTAATGGCTTATGATTGCAAACAATTATAAGACAAGGGGTCTCATCATGAGCCAGCTTGCTCAGTCCAATTATAACCAGTGAATAGCATTGTCAACTATCTGGCCACCAGACGAAGACAATGGCTTTTAATATTTATAACAAAAATTAAAAAAAATTAAAAAAATAATAATACATATATAAATGGATTTATCTCTAGGTCAATAATTCTTTAAGAGATGGAATTCTTAATCATTGATGATTAAAAGGTAACCCTGTCGAGACTATAGATGTTTGCTAGCAACAGTGGCTCTACTTGTGGCAAATGAGTATATTTTAAAAGCTAAGCTGTAAAGTGACCCCTGCTTTATCTCTACAACTAATTAAGAACTGATATAGAGTTTTGAAATATTTTAATTTATGAGAAAATTTAAGAAAATTTACAATTAGATGATTCTGTCTCTTATTCAGATTAATGAACCTAGTCGAACATTTCAAACATAATTTTGTCTTCTTTAATTATTTTTACTTTAATTTTAGGAAAATCTCATTCATATCAAACAAAGATAACTGGTTCTTCTCCCGTGTGTCGCTATTGTTGTGGTAAAAACACAACCCCCCCCCCTATTATTGATGTGTTCACTTCAAATAATGGGGACCCTTTCTATCAATTTTTTGACTAAACACCTTTTTGGATTTTTATTTAGTTGATTTCCCTATGCTTTTGTTAATTTTTTCATTTTCTTTGGATTCTTGTTTTGATTGCTTTGTTAAAATCAATTTTTTATAAGCTTCCCATTGACGCTTGTTTCGCCTCATTTGGTCAACTGGTTTGAAATGGCACTCCTTTGAAAGTCTGATTATTTATGTAGCCTGAGTTAAAAATGTATAAAATGTACAATATTGCTTTTTGTAAATAAATTAGTTCAATAATGCATTCAATTTAAATATTAACCTGTAGTGAGTTTTTACTAACATTTTTCCATTTTTAGTTATGCAGCCAAATCATGAAACATCTGGATTTTAGTAATTTATTCTAATTTTCAAAATAGATCACTGATCTCGAAAACCCAAACATCCAAGTGGCTGTACTTTATTTTTATTATTTTTATTTATTT
>APFE030652592.1:153519-169590 GCA_000404065.3 Pinus taeda
TTAGATTAATTAATAATATTTTATTTATTAATTAGTTTAGTTCATAATTAACAATTAAAATAGAATTAATTATTAGATAATTAGAATTCTAATTTAGGATTAGATTTTTAATTTAATTCTGATTTTTAGCCCAGCAACAGAATTTCCAGATTTATGCCAAATTTGATCCATCAACTTTCGAGGCTCATAGATTGAGTTATACTTGGCCAAATGAGGCCCAGGACGGATCATTGGAAAGATAAAATCAAGGAGACTATTTATGAGGAGGTTTCACTAATAGATTTAGTCATTTATTGAGTCAAAAATCAGGCAGAAGATCAAGCTATGAATTTCTAAAGCAAAATCAATTTTCTGAGTTTTATTTTCTGCATTTTCATTTGCCCAAGCCTCTTATCATTGCAGATCCATTCGTCAATAATATCCTTGGCCAGTCAAACCATCCCATGCATCAATAGAAAGCTTACATTTTATTTTCAATTATTTATTTAATTGAATTTGATTGGATTTATTTTAATTGACAGAAATGATATTTTGATTTTATTGTTGCATCTTAATTCATTTTGATTTCTTTTTGCAGGAAAAAAGTAAAAGAAATATGGAGAAAAGAATCTCAATTAATGAGAAAGCTCTAGCAATTAAATATTGGAATTTTGAGCAAATAAAATTAGATTGGGCAGATTTCTCTTCAACAAACTTTCCTCTCAAGAGTTCCTTCACAAATAGTATAAATAATAGACTGCAGAATGTAATAGAGGGCTGCTCTCCTCTGCAATTTTAGACTTGTAAAAGCACTACTGTAATATGAATTTAGAGTTGTAGAAGGGAGGAGAGAAAATCTCAGATCTGGGGATTATTGAGGATTTTCCCTTTGTATCTTGAATTATGCATGAAGAGCAAAGTTTGCACTATTGTGGCTTTAGCTTTGAAAGTAGAAGTTCAAGCAATATAAAAAGATGTTGGAGACCAAGGACAGAGAAATGGATGCAATAAATTGGTATTTCTAATACCACTGTTTCAAATATCAGTTTCATTTTTATGGTAACAAGAATGTCTCATTTTGTTCATGTTTGTGCACTATTATCAATATGGGTAATTTGTCTCAATATTGTTATTAGGTATCTTTGTTCTTATGAATTAAAATCTGATTTTTAAGTAGCTATTTACTTAGAAATCTGTCTTATAAAACTGATTTATTGAATGGTAATGTGTTGTGAACTATTTCCACATATTATTGTTTAATTATTGGATTTACTGATATGATAATCAATATTATTTTTGTGAACTACTTCGAGAATGTTGGTTTATTATTTCAGTTCATAGGTCACAATAGGATGTGTTTTGGTATCCATAATGTCAGTTAATTGAACTACTTCATTAATTTGATATTCATTATAAACAATACATATTTAAATCCTAATACTTTAATTATCTTGCTCTTAGTTGGGTTAGATCTATATCTGCCTAATTAAGATAGGATTAAGATTAGTTTCTTTTTGCTTGCATTATAGAATCAGCTTGCATTTAGATTAAATTCTACATTTTTAAGTCCTCTTCTCAAAGAGGAAAAACTTTAGTTGTGGCTTGGCTGAACCCAAATTAGATTAAAGGTCATTCTCTTGCCTAATCAGTAAGAAGAGGTGATCTGATATCCCTATCTATTGGTATTTAAAGATACATCATAAACCAATAGCGATAGGGAGAAGGTAACTGGACTTAGTTAAACCAGTTGGAACCACCACACCAAACGGAAAAGGAGTTGCTTTAAGGTCCGGACTGGGTGGTTATCCCCCATTGTTGTTGCAACGATTTTCGAGGCATCAATAGGTTCAGACCCTCTACAACTCCTAATGTTCTTCAAACCTGAAAACCATTCAATTCGTACATACATAACATTATAGAAGTAAATCATATTCATGAAATTCGAATTTATATCATATAAACAAATGATTGATCATACATCAAAACAACATTCATATATGAATTACAACATAATTTGATGCATAAACAAAGTTAATTTCAGAAACAAGACAACATTTTTCTTGTTGCGGTAAGCTATAAATAACATGAAGAAAATTCACATGAGTCTTCTTCTTCCAGCTCCAAGCAGAACCGTCCTCGGAATTCGTCCTATCCTGGGCTTCAACAATCTTCTTCCATAACCAACACCATGATATCTCAAGCAAGAGGGAGAATGTCTATAATCAAGGAAACAATGGTTTCCTGAAGCTTGGGGAAGTGCATGAGGCACAGGGATTCATCAGACTCAGTTAGGGATAATCTCAGTATAATAACTCTATCTCTTCTCTTTAGGCCTTCCATAGAAGTCTATTTATACTTCTCCCATTTAGTTTTTTAGTTGGGAAACAATTGGGCCACAGGCAATAGGAAGTAATCAACATGTAAAACCCATGAACTCCACTCATAGTTAAGGAAATTTAATTTTTTAAGTGTTTTAACACATATACGTGGGTTGGGTATTTACTGACCAACGTGTACACACTTTTATCTCAGGGCAAAGTAGCGTACAGGTAATAAAACATTGTTTTTTATATATTTGGACCAAGTCTGGAAGGAGGGGCTTCCCTAAGCCATAAACCAAGCATCACAAATACCAAGGGTGGTAAATGGTGGTATAAAAAATGCCCCCTAATATATGAGGTCATAAGGGGTACATGATGGCTAAAATGTATTAAGTGTATGGAAAGAATCTTGTCGAGACTGAGAAGGACTTCACTAGAATTTAGCCTGCCAAGCCATCAAAAGAGATCAGAAAGAAACTGTTGTCTTAGGTAGTCATACCCATGCTCAGAAAATGTAAAGCATGTCCACATAGAAAGTACAAGTGGATCCAATATGTAAACAAGTATAAAGAACTAAAAATACATGATGGATCATCTGATCATGATAAAAAAAAAAGTACATGTTTGAATATCACATATAAGAAGATGATCAATGACGTTGAAGGATGAAGCTAGTCACTGATGTCAAAAACTGATCCCAATAGTACCAAATGAACATGATGGAATAAAATGATACTACATCGCAACTCGGATGCCAGCATATAAGATGTTGTTGTGAAGAATTGCAACATATAAGGTGGATGGTGTCAACTAGCAGCAACAAGAGCGACTGCCAAGTGAACCAAAACATGCTGATGCAACCCAAGGTCTTCACCGACCACTACGGTACCTTTCTACACAATGGGAATAAATAATTTGAGGTCGACCACATGAGAAATCGTTTGATTACCAATCGTTGATATATACCATTAACAAATGCAAGACTACTCATCGATAATGGTAATGAGAGTCAAGGTACCAAGTACAATCTCACAAGTGCGAATAAATGAGATGAAGTCGAACACCTAGAAGAATCTATCAATCAAGGGACAATGATTGTTTCCCACTATCGATAGCGAAGGGATCTGCCACTGATGATTGCAAACCTCAAGATCCTACCAAATGGAATCTAGATCTTTCTCCTAAAGAAAATGAGTTGTAGTTGATAGGAAAAGATCTACTAAAAGGAAGGCATTAAGGCATCCTTCATCAATCTAGCACGAGTGTAACCTGTAGGCCAATAATGTGGAAGGAATCGAACTAAAAGGATATAGTAACCCAATTGAATCATGTTTCTGGTGTACACAAGATGTAGCTAGTGCATGATAGAAACCCTCTGAACCAACCAATAATGAAAGATGACACAGAGGTGAGCTATCCACTAATAAGGTCAAATGGAAACCAAGGCACTGCACAAATCCCAATGTGTGATATTGAAAGCTAATTTCAAACATAAGGGAAACCACTCAATCAAAGACCCATGATACTGGTCAACTTTCAGCACAAGGTGACCTATCAATAATGAAAATAGGGCCAGCGTGCGGCTCTAGGCTTGCCCTTAGAGCAATATGTCGTCGTCGATAAGGACAAGACTCACCAGCAAGAAGTCAATGGAGACCCTCTCAAACCAGTGCGAGAAAAGGACCAATATAACTGATGTGATGACAAACATGACACTAATAACCAGGGATGGCCAACTAAAAAATAGGTCAAGGGACACTGCAGAGAGGCCAACTCAGGCTTACTTCCCTTGAACAAAATCACGACTCAATGATGACTATATGGCCGCATATGATAGCTTTGTATAAGTTTGTCATGCAGGAGGCATGAGCAAACTCTCCATATGATTGGAAGAGGTAACCAATTGGAGGAGTACTAACTCACTAACAAGGTTAAGGCATACCTAATTCAAACTAAATCCCACCCATATGGAGGAGAGACTTTCTTTTGAGTGCATTGTTCAAGGGCAACCTGACTGACTTTAGCTGCCAACAAAATATGGAAATGTTGTCTCGTTTCTGCTATTTTTTGGAATATATAATTTTTTCATCTTTTTCTTTCAGCTGGAAAAAGAATAAAAGAATGCTATAGTATAGTGGAAAGAACGAGTGTTAGAGAAATAGATGATCTAGTTCCTGCTAGGGGAACATTCCTATGCTCAATGCAGGGAAGTGAAACTAGTCAAGGACACTCAAAGGGATGCTCCTTCTACGGGAAAAAGAATGCGTCAAGTTGCAGAAGCTAAGTAATTGCATGGTTGGTTTTGCATAAGACATGGTCAAATAAGTGGCTTAAACATGAGTCCAAGTGAAGCTGGCTCAAGGCCAAAAAGGTGCAAACAGTCAAAATGCAATGCAGCAGTACAACTCAACACAAAGTAGCCTCTAGGTTATAAGGCCAGAAATCAACGTAGAAGAAAGGAGAATGTTTCTTCAACGCATAAGTCATGACAGGACTAAAGAGGACCCCCGAGCCTACTCAGTATAGCAACATGGGCAACCAATGTTAGCAAGGTTCTAACTAAGATGCCCATTTAAAGGATGGATCTACCATCGCATCATGATTTCAAAATCGGCGAATAAAAATGGTTTTCTAAACAAGATATGATGGGGTCGACCCTATGGCTAACGTATCACTGAATGGAGGCTAGTATGCAAGATGCAGTGGAAAATAGTTTTCCCTAACTTAAATTCCAGTGAGTGAACGATACCTACCATGATGGGTCAGTGGTCATGGGACCAAAATAACATCTCAAAGAAGTCTCCAACAAAATCCAAGTCCCATTTTTCAAAATGTTCAATGAGTACCTAAATTTGTGGTGGCATTTGATTTGAAGGAGTAGATTTTCCTACCCTTTGGTAGCTGTCACACCTCCTAACATATTCTTTGGCATGTTTGAAGATGGATGGCAAATAATATCCCAAAGAAAGTATTTTATAGGTTGTACTCTTGTCAGCAAAGTGTCCACCACATGTTTCATCATGACATGCCTTAAGAATCTCAGGTATTTCATCTTCCCTCACACATCCTCTGATCATGAGATCTAGACATGTTTTATACAATTCATTAGTGATTCATGAGTATCTTGCACTTATTTGAAGGATTTTTCTTTTCTCTCTAGGAAACAAATGTGAAGGAAATTTCCCTGTGACTAAATAATTAGCAATATCTGCAAACCAAGAGGTCTGAGTAGTCACTGTAAAAAGAAATTCATCAGGAAACTTATCTTCAAATGGAGTGTCATCTTTGATATTTTGAATTCTGTACAAGAAATCGACAACTGTGTTTTGTTTTCCAAGTCTATCTAACACATTAATACTGAATTCTTGTAAGAGTAATATCCATCTCATAACTCTGCCATTAGTAATAGGTTTTTCATTAAGTATCTAATTGCAGAGTGATATGTATGAACAAAGGTTTCATAGCCTGTTATGAAATGTATGAACTTATTGATTGCATGAACAACAACTAAAAATTCCTTTTTAGTTACAGCATAATTTAACTCAGTGGGAGTTAAATTCTTACTTGTATAGTAGATGGCATAGGGAATCAAATTTTTTTGTCCTAATATAGCTCCCAAAGTTGTTTCTGAAGCATCTGTTGAAATGTGAAAAGTTAGTTTCCAATTTGGACCTCTCAAGATGGGTGCTTCAGAAATTCTTTCTTTTAAAGTCTCAAATGCTAATTGGCAATCAGGATTCCAATTGAATTCACAATCCTTGGTGAGTAATTTGAAGAGTGGGGATGCTATTTTAGTGAAATTTTCTATAAATATTCTATAGTATCCTGTAAATCCTAGAAAAATTCTAACATCCTTTTGACAACTTGGAATTGATAATTTGGAGATGACTTCAACTTTAGATTTATCAACTTTAACTCCATCTCCTGAAATGTGATGTCCTAAAACAATCCCTTCTGTAAAAATCATAAAACATTTTTCATGGCTTAGTGAAAGGTTTGCTTCCTTACATCTTTTAAGAACTTTTTCCAAATTTTCCAAAGCTTATTCAAATGTATTCCCAGAGACTATAAATTCATCCATATATGCCTCTACACAATCATGTATTAGATCAGAAAAAGTTCCTAGTACTTCTCTTTGGAATGTTGTAGGTGCATTACATAATCCAAAAGGAAGTACTCAGTAGGCATAGGTTCCCCATGGACAAGTAAATGTGGTTTTATCTTGATCTTCAGGTGCCACCTAAATTTGATTATAATCACTAAAACCATCCAAGAATGAGAAATACTTCTTACCTGCTAATATATCTAACACTTGATCTATAAAGGGCAAAAGAAAATGATCTTTAAGAGTAGCTTTATTAACTTCATGATAATCAATGCACACCCTCCATTTACCATTGTTTTTAGGCACAATCACTCAAGGGGAAACCCATTGGATGTCCGAAATTCGGTAAATGAAGTTTACATTTAGTAGTTTTTGCAGTTTTTCTTTCACAATTTCCCTAAGACTTGGATTCATCCTTCTTTGAGGTTGTCTAATAGGTTTACAATTTTCCTCAATGTAGATGTGATGTATACAAGTCTTAGGACTAATTCCTTTCATGCCAGTATATTCCCATGCATATGCAGCATAATGTTGTTGTAATGTTTTGATTAGCTTTTCTTGTTGTAATTTCTCCAAGTTATTCTTTATGTTCAATGTTCACCCTGGAAATATTTCAATTGTATAGCTACCATATTCTTCCATAGAATAAAGAAACATCTGCCTAGATGACAAATATTCAATATTGGATTTTTCGTGGAATTGATCATGTTCATATTCTGAAGATGATTCAAAATTTTCCATTGTATTTAAAATTTGATTATCTTCACTAATATCTCAAATAGTAAAGAGAGGTTGAATGTCATTTTCAACATCAATCCATTCTTTTTAATCTATTTGTATGATTGTTCTTGCTGGAGGATATAGAGTGAATATCTTTGTTGAATTCCCATCAGAAATATACATGTCACAAGATCTACAACTAATGGAAGCATCTGGTGTGCCTAGCTAAGGTCTTCCTAATATAAGTGGATGTCCTCCTAGATTGTTCTTGGGGGTTAACATCATAAAATCAACAAGGTATTCCAAATAATCTAAGGACATTGAAATATCTTCTAACACACCATTTGGTTTGATTAAAGATCTATCTACTAATTGCAGTAGGTGTATAAAGAAGATTAGGAAGCTTGAGTTGTTCCATGGTTTGTTTGCTCATGATGTTTATTGTTGCTCCTAAATAAATCAATGTATTCAGAATTTCAACTCCATTGATATGTGTTTTCACAATTGGACTTCCTGGATCTACATATGTTGTATGGCAATTTTTTCCATCATTATATCTGCTATTTTTCCTACCAGGTGAATTCTTTTTGTTTCTTTTGCTTTTCTTCCTAGTTTCTTTATGCTCAACTCCTTTATTGTTTTAGCTAGTATTAGAATCTCCTTAATGGCTTGTAACAAAGGGATTTTGATAGAGACATTTTTCAATTCATCTAGAAAATTATAATTAGGCAACATAATATGCTTTTCTACTCCTCTATCAACTTGTAATTACTATAGGATAAAATGCACGGTGTATGGAGAATGGAGATACCCTCGAAGGTCTTCCTAAGACCCTTGGCAGACTGTAAGATTATCTGTAGCCATCACAAAGTTACATGCATGTCCATAAACATTAACTAACTATCAAAGAAAAACAGATGGATTACCTCAAGCCTCCGTGTAGATTTGCTGCAGAGCACAATGCAGCTAGGTGGAAGTCCCTTGAGCCGGCTATAGATCAATTCCTACACATAGAAGAGACAAGCATAATCATAACACACAACCTTGATAACTAATACATGAATACATAAAAGACATCTAGTTACAGATAACTAAGCTACTCATGCTAAAAGGGATTAGACAAACAAATGAATGAATGATAATACGAACACCATGGAGTAGACAGTACAACTGCAGTTCTATATTAATGTTGGAAGAGTGATTACAACCATCTGTTGCATTGGCCTTCCCTTACCCCTCCAGCTTCTCTCTTTCTCTCTCTTCTTACCAACTTCTTATGGTTATATTTGAGACTATGCTCAACAATCAAGTAAGCTATCCTTTCAAATGATCTGACCTCTATCACCATAGCCATAGCTTTGCTTATGTAGCAATTGAGTTAGGGTTGTCAAGTTCCTCCATGAGTCTCTTAAGGTAAAAGCAATGATGTTGCCATGATTTTCATCTCTTTCCCAGTTGCCTCCTTCATTAGGATTTCGAAATCCCACAAATAGGTCGAACTTGAGATGTTTCCTTGCTTTTCTGAGTGGATTTAGGAGGGAATACAGAGATATTTATGAGTCAATTCGCTCCTTTGACCTCTAGATTCTCATTAGAATCCACTAACGTTATTCCCTAACTAACAACTAGAGTTAGTAGGGTCACTAATGCTCCCTTAGGCTTATAGAGAAGTTTTATAAAGTAGGTTGTCAGTGTATAGCTAGCATGAGTGTGGAAACAAGGCATGTGATCTTGGTCTTTGCTTTAGCTATCATTGCTTTCCCCTCTAAGTTGATAAGGGGGTCATTTTGTTGTATAAGGGATGCCCCCTAAAGTGTGAGATCAGAGGTTGCGACGATGGCCGAAATACTTTACTTAACTGTAATTTTCCTTCTTCGACAAAAAGAGAGAGAGGATCGGAGATTTGGGTGGTACGGGAAACCTGATACAACACACACACACACACACACACATAATATTATATATTATATATATATATATAATATATATATATATATATATATATATATAAACTAAAATCATGTCCTGAGTTGGCATTCCCATGCTCAGTAGGTATGTTAGAGTGATTTTCTCATAAAAGAGATATGACGATGTTGGCCGCCGATAAGCACAATGTAGATCCAGTGTCATTATAGGATCATTCTAATGAGCTGTCTCCAAAAAACAATATACACAACTTGCGAGAGGAAGTAAGGCTGAGTGATGCAAGCCTCTACCCAAGGTCTTGATTTCTGCTTCACCGAAAAACATAGATCGATACATGTGAATATATGCATTAATGTTGAACATGCATGAAATATTCTGATTATTAGTCAATAATGGAGACCATTAACCGATGTGAGGAAGGCCACCAATAATGGTGATGGTCTCCAAGATGCACAATACAGTGTGAAAGATGTTTTTGTTGTCGAACACCCGCAGAATTGCTTAACCAGGAGCCAATAATGAGAACCCCTGATCAAACACAAGGTGGCCTGCCACTAATGTCTACAAGTACCAAGGTATTGAATGTGTTTTTGGGTTGTCTTCGTAGATATAGTGTTGAAGTCGATAGCCAGATACTTATCAAAAGGTAGGAAATAATGTGTCCTACATCAATAGACACAAAACAGGACAAGAATGATTTGTTTTTTGAGGAAGCTTTGAGTATTGGGTCTAAATAATAGAGGGCATGATGAAAGGATATGCTTGGTGGGTTGATGGAGGAAAAAAAGGTTAACCCTTGAACAATAGAAGGCATGACAATGGTTTTAACCATACAACACTAGACTTATGAACACCAAAGAGTGTTAGGACACAGAGATGCAAGAACATCGGGGTATTTAGACTAAAACTCATAGGATGGTAGGATTCATATTGAGAGGCCATCAAAAGGAAGGTTTATCTGAGGGAGTGCCATGTTCAAGGGAACGACGGCTGCCAAACAACAATTTCTAATATTGAATGCAGTTGTATCATTTACTTTCCTTGTCTGATTAGTTTAGTGAGTTCAGATGGGTAAACTCATCAACCTTTTCATATTTTGAGAGTTTGAAAAGGACAATGAAAAGAGCGACTCTATGCCCTATCTGATTAGTTTAATGAGTCTAGACAAGCAAACTCATCGATATTTTCATGTTTTGAGAGTCTAAAAATGTTTGTAAAAAGAGCGACTATGTATCTTGTCTATATAATTTAATGAGTCCAGACTAGACAACTCGATGGTCTTCTCATATTTAGATATTTTGAAAAGATCGTAAAGAATGACTCCATGGTGGTCCCTTTGTCATAGTTATTAACTCGGTGCGACAAAAGGTTAATAGTATACCCGGATCAGTTACTTTTCTGTGAGTTAACCTATTGAATCTGAATAAAGAGAAACCTATGTTCAATTGATGTTGGCCTCATTTTGTTACGAGTACGAGGAGACAGACTAAACTCGTTTGTCATCGTGAATTTTTAATGAGTCACGCGATGACGAACTGAATACCTTCATCAAATTTTAATGAGTCAAATGAAGAAAACTCAAGGTATCTTTTTTAGTTTATTGAGTAAGGAAAAAGAGGTAAAAGAACTGCTCATTCCTTCTTCATAGATTTAACAAGCCTGAAGAAGGAGAAAAACTCAGGGATTTTTCGATTTTAAGAGTGAGAAATGGTCCCAAAGAAGCAAGTGCTCTAGTCGCTCCCGTAGATTTTTAACGAGCCCGGTGAAAAAAACTCAGGATTTTTCAGTTTAATGAGTGAGAAAAGTACCTAAAAGAATGCTCAGGTTATCTTTATAAATATTTAACAAGCATAAAGAAAAAACTTAGGATATTTTCAGTTTTATCGGTGAGAAAAAAGCACCTAAAAAGAATGCTCTAATGATCTTTTTTAGTTTAATGAGCTAGAAAAAGAGAGAAAAAGAGTTGTTCGAACCATTGTCGTATGTGTTTAACGAGCCTAGTGATGACAAGCTTGAGGATTTTTCAGTTTTTGAGAGCGAGAAAATATCCCATAAAATAAAAAGCACTCTTTTGAGAATTGCATGCAGCTTTTACTACTTTTCATTCCTAAGGGTACTTTCATCAAAAGCAGAAAAAAGTATGAAAAAGCAGCAATTCCTAT
This sequence comes from Pinus taeda, assembly GCA_000404065.3. Classification (NCBI taxonomy): domain Eukaryota; kingdom Viridiplantae; phylum Streptophyta; class Pinopsida; order Pinales; family Pinaceae; genus Pinus; species Pinus taeda. The sequence goes on from APFE030652592.1 coordinate 164,733, forward strand.
CCATATGGGTTCATGCATTATAAAAAATCATGGGGAATGGACTACTGCCTCTTTGATGATTTCAAAAAATCATGTCTCGAAAAATAAATATAAGTTTTTTGAGCTTTCACATGCATTAGTTTCACTATTTGAGAATTGTAAGAGCTTTTTGGAGCCAAAGAGGAGCAGATTTTCCACGAACCATTGCAGGAGATCTGGAAAACCATTCAACATGTCGTTAGTCCTAGGTAGAGGCTAAAACCTTGCTCTATGCATTGCTTAACCTTTCTTATCAATTTCTAGGGTGAAATTTTGCTGATCCGAAGTGCCCTAAAGAAGTATTTGTGCACTAACACCCTCTTGCAGCCCTGTAGGGAGCATTGAATGATGTATACGACCTATTGGAGGGCGTTAATCCTCCCTGTGTACCACTGGGGGGGCGCTATAGCTTAAGGGTGCAGTTTATAACCTCATGCAGTGATTCTTGAAGTTGTATTGACCCATTTTAACTGATTTTAGGGTTGTTTTGCACAGGTTTCAGGCCATAATGACTAGCCTATGGGGAGAACGGGCCCATGATAGCTAGAAATTGCTGATTTGAAACTATACAACACGCATACTTGCATTGCGCCACTGCGGTTTACTGAAGTATGCAAAGTTGGAGCTAATGAAAGGGCAGGAGGATTTATTGAGATGGATTATCTAGTGTTGGGATGAACACGAGAAAGTGTTTAGGATTGTAGAGCATGAGTTGGCTATTGACCATGATGACATATAATTTTTAACTAGTCTGTTGTGTCGTGGGGTATAAGCAAATGTCACTAGGGAAAGGCCAAATCCATGATCTACCCTAGAGGTAGTGCAATCCTACTACATCCCTGAGAGTGGACTTGTCAGCAACAAAGTCCCCATAGAGAGGATAAGGTCCAGGTCTATGAGGGCCATTTTATGGTTGATTGTGTGGTTGGCAGGGTCAAAGAGTCTCCATGTTGTAACAAAGTTCCAACTGTTGCTTGTATTTGATTGTGTTCAGCCATAGATGTTCAACTGGTGTGAAGTAATGCTTCACCAGTTGAAGGAAGAGTTAACGACATACAAGACTCATAGCCAACGTAGTTTTGGGTATGGTACTCTCAGAGTTTCATTCATTCTTAAGAGGGTACCTGCTATACACCCAAGGATGAGCTTAGGTCCCATTGATCCGAGGGAGTCGAGACAGGGGTGATGGTCATCACTCGATCCTCGCACAGGAGGAGGACCAATCCGACATTTCTTTGAGGAAGATTTCTTCTAGTGGCTTCATGGCCAAATTATGATGATTGATGACTATGCTTATGACGACATGGACTTTTGATGCAAACTTAGACAGGAATGCAACAAATTACAGAGATAAACATATACACAAAGATGCAGCAGAAATAATACTTCATTTCATTAATGGAAATATTGAAATATGCTTACAACCATAAATGGAAATAAACCAGCTAGGGCGATGGTAGCTTATCTCTGAGAAGAGATATGTGGCTACATGCCTCTGAACTGTGTAAAAAGAGCGACTATGTATCTTGTCTATATAATTTAATGAGTCCAGACTAGACAACTCGATGGTCTTCTCATATTTAGATATTTTGAAAAGATCGTAAAGAATGACTCCATGGTGGTCCCTTTGTCATAGTTATTAACTCGGTGCGACAAAAGGTTAATAGTATACCCGGATCAGTTACTTTTCTGTGAGTTAACCTATTGAATCTGAATAAAGAGAAACCTATGTTCAATTGATGTTGGCCTCATTTTGTTACGAGTACGAGGAGACAGACTAAACTCGTTTGTCATCGTGAATTTTTAATGAGTCACGCGATGACGAACTGAATACCTTCATCAAATTTCAATGAGTCAAATGAAGAAAACTCAAGGTATCTTTTTTAGTTTATTGAGTAAGGAAAAAGAGGTAAAAGAACTGCTCATTCCTTCTTCATAGATTTAACAAGCCTGAAGAAGGAGAAAAACTCAGGGATTTTTTGATTTTAAGAGTGAGAAATGGTCCCAAAGAAGCAAGTGCTCTAGTTGCTCCTGTAGATTTTTAACGAGCCCAGTGACAAAAACTCAGGATTTTTCAGTTTAATGAGCGAGAAAAGTACCTAAAAGAATGCTCAGGTTATCTTTATAAATATTTAACAAGCATAAAGAAAAAACTTAGGATATTTTCAGTTTTATTAGCGAGAAAAAAGCACCTAAAAAGAATGCTCTAATGATCTTTTTTAGTTTAATGAGCTAGAAAAAGAGAGAAAAATAGTTGTTCGAACCATTGTCGTATGTGTTTAACAAGCCTAGTGATGACAAGCTTGAGGATTTTTTAGTTTTTGAGAGCAAGAAAATATCCCATAAAATAAAAGCACTCTTTTGAGAATTGCATGCAACTTTTACTACTTTTCATTCCTAAGGGTACTTTCATCAAAAGCAGAAAAAAGTATAAAAAACAGCAATTCCTATCCATATGGGTTCATGCATTATAAAAAATCATGGGGAATGGACTACTACCTCTTTGATGATTTCAAAAGATCATGTCTCGAAAAATAAATATAACTTTTTTGAGCTTTCACATGCATTAGTTTCACTATTTGAGAATTGTAAGAGCGTTTTGGAGCCAAAGAGGAGCAGATTTTCCATGAACCATTGCAGGAGATTTGGAAAACCATTCAACATGTCGTTATTCCCAGGTAGAGGCTAAAACCTTGCTCTGTGCATTGCTTAACCTTTCTTATCAGTTTCTAGGGTGAAATTTTGCAGATCCGAAGTGCCCTAAAGAAGTATTTGTGCACTAACACCCTCTTGCAGCCCTGTAGGGAGCATTGAATGCCATATACGACCTATTGGAGGGCATTAATGCTTCCTGTGTACCACTGGGGGGGCGCTATAGCTTAAGGGTGCAATTTATAACCTGATGCAGTGATTCTTGAAGTTGTATTGACCCATTTTAACTGATTTTAGGGTTGTTTTGCACAGGTTTCAGGCCATAATGACTAGCCTATGGGGAGAACGGGCCCATGATAGCTAGAAATTGCTGATTTGAAACTATACAACATGCATACTTGCATTGCGCCACTGCGGTTTACTGAAGTATGCAAAGTTGGAGCTAATGAAAGGGCAGGAGGATTTATTGAGATGGATTATCTAGTGTTGGGATGAACACGAGCAAGTGTTTAGGATTGTAGAGCATGAGTTGGCTATTGACCATGATGACATATAATTTTTAACTAGTCTGTTGTGTCGTGGGGTAGAAGCAAATGTCACTAGGGAAAGGCCAAATCCATGATCTACCCTAGAGCTAGTGCAATCCTACTGCTTCCCTGAGAGTGGACTTGTCAGCAACAAAGTCCCCATAGAGAGGATAAGGTCGAGGTCTATGAGGGCCATTTTATGGTTGATTGTGCGGTTGGCAGGGTCAAAGAGTCTCCATGTTGTAACAAAGTTCCAACTGTTGCTTGTATTTGATTGTGTTCAGCCATAGATGTTCAACTGGTGTGAAGTAATGCTTCACCAGTTGAAGGCAGAGTTAACGACATACAAGACTCATAGCCAACGTAGTTTTGGGTATGGTACTCTTAGAGTTTCATTCATTCTTAAGAGGGTACCTGCTATACACCCAAGGATGAGCTTAGGTCCCATTGATCCGAGGGAGTCGAGATAGGGGCAATGGTCATCACTCGATCCTCGCACAGGAGGAAGACCAATCCGACATTTCTTTGAGGAAGATTTCTTCTAGTGGTTTCATGGCCAAATTATGATGATTGATGACTATGCTTATGACGACATGGGCTTTTGATGCAAACTTAGACAGGAATGCAACAAATTACAAAGATAACCATATACACAAAGATGCAGTGGAAATAATACTTCATTTCATTAATGGAAATATTGAAATATGCTTACAACCATAAATGGAAATAAACCAGCTAGGGCGATGGTAGCTTATCTCTGAGAAGAGAAATGTGGCTACATGCCTATGAACTATGTTACAATGAGGCTCAAAGGCCTATTTATTGTTGAGAAACAATGGAAGACCCTTCACATTCCAAAACCTAACCTTAGAAGATGAAACGCCAAATTGTGGGCCCTGTTTTTGGGTAAGTTGGTACATCAACTTCCCGGGCTCGTGAATTGGTCGTATTATCTCCGTTTGATGTGCATGATAGCCCATTGGAAAGATATCTCCGAGGATTATGACTAAAAAGCTGATTTTTTTCTAGAGAAATTGTTGGCGGTAGATTTCCCAAAAAATGTTGTTTAGGGCCCCAAAACGGCTCCGGATGTTTAGGACCCAAAAAACTGCTAAAAATAGTACATTGTGCTATAATTAAGGAAACTGAAAAATTGAAAAATACAGTTGTGGCGGTCCAAATGGGATAGGTGGGTGGCAACCAACATCCACTTGGATCTTTCCTCCCCCCTTAGGAAGCAATGGTCCCCATTGCGTTGAGTTCCTCCATCTGCTGAACTTGTCCTGCAATCTCTGATGTGTCCAGCAATGGTGGGAAGCATGGTCGACGAGGGTCCACATTGAACACTTGGTGCGAGCGAAGGAATGGAAGAATGAAGTGCTCCAAAGCATTGTTCCCCACAAGCTTGGTACTGCTGTAAGGACCATGTTGGAGTGGTCTGAGCTTCTGATGGGTTCTGGTAAGGCGTTCTTTCTGTCGATGCAACCAGACATTGTTGCCCACCTAAAGCTTGTGTGGTACTCCTATGGGTGAGGAGAAGTTGTTCATGTGTTCTGTCATGACCGTATCCCTTTGTTGCTGCTGTTGTGTGGAGGAACCCTTTGCGGTGGTCATGGATGTAGCAACGATCTTCCCCTTACTTTGGGAGTGAACCATACAGA